>CM065589.1:607411218-607494580 GCA_033119425.1 Bufotes viridis
GCCGATCAACCCAGAAAATAAGTGACAGAAAAACGCTCTGTGCAGCCAAAAACCAGCAATCAAGTAAATAGCAGAAGTTCACTGATTCTCAGCTGCAGATCGATCCGTTCATTAGGTGCTGTTGCTGACTTTTCCCTGCCTATCTCGCCCTCACAGAAGCTGCATCCTCTCCCTACACTAGTCAGAGCAGTGTGACGTGCGGCGCTACGTGACTCCAGCTTAAATAGAGGCTGGGTCACATGCTGCACTTGGTCAATCACAGCCATGCCATTAGTAGGCATGGCTGTGATGGCTTCTTAGGGCAAGAAGTAAGACGCTAGCTGATTGGCTGCTGTGCAGCCCTTCAGAAAGCGGGAAGAAATCGACGAACACCGAACCCGAACCCGAACTTTTTTGAAAATGTCCGGGTTCGGGTCCGGGTCCCGGACACCCCAAAATTCGGTACGAACCCGAACGATGCGCGAACTGTTCGCTCAACACTAGTGCCGACCCATTCATTTCAATGAGGGCGGAAAAGATGCTGACAGTACTCCATGTGCTGTCCAAATCCGTTGCTCTGTTCCACGGCCCCACAAAAAATATAGAGCAGGTCCTATTATTGTTCGCAACCGCGGAAAAGAATAGGCATTCTCTATGTAGCGCCGGCCATGTGCGGCCTGCAAAATGCCAATATTCCACTTACAGTCATGTGAATGCCCCCTTAGTTTGCCAAGATCCACATTCATTTTGCCAGTTCGTCCTCACTTGCTCCTTAGCAATAGTCTACAAACTTTCACCTGTATTACAAAATAGCCAGTGTGTCTTTAAGCAGCACCAGGCACCATGCCCCTTGGTGACTGCTGACAAGGTGGGAGTCTGTAACCCGCCGCTAAGGTGCAACTGACAGCATTTTACGTTGCAGCCCTCAGTTGGATGTAGAAATGTAAATATTCTTAAATATAGTACAGGTCTTTGGTTAACACGGGCTAGTACCTACCCCATGTATGAGTGCGTCCATGTATGTGGTGACCGTGTTTGTGAGTGCAAGTATGTATGAGGTGACTGTGTATGAGTGCGTCCATGTGTGTGGTGACTATGTATGAGTGCGTGTATGTATGAGGTGACCGCGTGTATGAGTGCGTGTATGTATGTGGTGAATACCTGTATGAGTTCATCCATGTATGTGGTGAGTATATGTATGAGTGCGTCCATATATGTGGTGAGTATATGTATGAGTGCGTCCATGTATGTGGTGAGTATGTGTATGAGTGCGTCCATGTATGTGGTGAGTATATGTATGAGTGCGTCCATGTATGTGGTTAGTATGTGTATGAGTGCGTCCATGTATGTGGTGAGTATATGTATGAGTGCATCTATGTATGTGGTGAGTATGTGTATGAGTGCGTCCATGTATGTGGTGAGTATATGTATGAGTGCGTCCATGTATGTGGTGAGTATGTGTATGAGTGAGTATGTGAGGAATATGGATCATTATTTAATGACAGCCATGATTTTCATCTCTGTCAGTGTACATGTAAAATAAGTTCCAACCATCTTCTTGTCAGATAGCAGAGATAGTGAACTCCACAGGGGTCCTGGCTTTAAGCAAGCCTCTTGTTTCCTAATTCCCACATCCTCCAGCCAGCCAGGTACCAAGCTGATGTAACAGGAAGAACCTCTCAGCATGAGGTCTAAGTCATTCACCACCTCAATCCCAGACTTAGCAGACTTATTGGAGCCGGTGGTTCATAAGGAACTATGAATCGCCTGTCCATTACAGGCCTAAACCAAATACATATTTGTGTCCCTGTGGCCACAACGAAAAGGCCCGTGGTCCTAGATAGGCGGTGGGATGCCAGGAGGGGGCGATATACAGTTGTGTTCAAAATGATTCAACCCCCACTGAAATTGAGTGTTTTGGCCAGTTTGACATTGATTTTGATCATTTCATTCGTCTTGTTTACAATTAAATCAAAGAGGCCCTTGTAAGTCAGACAAATATAACATAACATTTATAATGAAATAACCACAAATGTCTTTTCTGTGCTCACATCATTATCAGTTTTATTCAACCCCCAAGTGACATTCAATCTTAGTACTTAGTACAACATCCTTTTCCAGTTATAACAGCTTTTAAACGTGAAGCATAGCTTGACACAAGTGTCTTGCAGCGATCTACGGGTATCTTCGCCCATTCTTCATGGGCAAAAGCCTCCAGTTCAGTCACATTCTTAGTCTTGCGCGCTGCAACTGCTTTCTGTAAGTCCCACCAGAGGTTCTCAATCGGATTTAAGTCTGGTGACTGCGATGGCCACTTCACAATGTTCCAGCCTTTAATCTGCAGCCATGCTCTAGTGGACTTGGAGGTATGCTTGGGATCATTGTCCTGTTGAAAGGTCCAACGTCTCCCAAGCCTCAGGTTTGTGACGGACTGCATCACATTTTCATCCAATATCTCCTGGTACTGAAGAGAATTCATTGGACCTTGCACACGCTGAAGCTTCCCTGTACCTGTAGAAGCAAAACAGCCCCAAAGCATGATTGACCCCCCGCCATGCCTCACAGTAGGCAAGGTGTTCTTTTCTTCATAGGCCTTGTTCTTCCTCCTCCAAACATAGCGTTGATCCATGGGCCCAAACAGTTCTAATTTTGTTTCATCAGTCCACAGAACACTACCCCAAAACTTTTGTGGTTTGTCCACATGACTTTTGGCATACTGCAGTTGACTCTTCTTATTCTTTGGAGACAGCAGGGGGTGCGCCTGGGAGTTCTGGCATGGAGGCCTTCATTACGCAGTGTGCGCCTTATTGTCTGAGCTGAAACTTCAGTACCCGCATCTGACAAATCTTTTTTAAGTCAGCAGTCACAAGGGGACTTTTCTCCACTTTGCATTTCAGGTAGCGCACAGCAGTCGAAGTCAGCATCTTCTTTCTGCCACAACCAGGTAGCGTGTCAACAGTGCCCTTTGCCTTGAATTTGCGAATGATGCTTCCTATGGTGTCTCTTGGTATGTTTAACATCTTTGCAATCTTCTTATAGCCATTGCCTTTCCTGTGAAGAGAAATCACCTCTTCTCTTGTCTTCCTGGACCATTCTCCAATTCATGCGCTTCTCATCTTCTTTGTGTGGTGCCAAACTAAATAGAAGTTATAAGTATGTCTACACCATACTGCTTTCATAATGAGACCAGACACAAGTTGGTTCCATTCAAAGCACTTCTCATCCCCCACGCCAAAAGCCTTTATTCAAGTTTAATTTACTTAAATAGTAGACATGACATCACATAAGGGGTGTTCCTTAAAAAAAGGTACTTAGTTCTTTGCCAAGATGGGAGCAGTTTGCTAACTTCAACTTTGAGTTCATAGGTAGATTTGAAACCTGTAACCCAATCCCCCCCCCTTCACAGTGACCTCACACACACATCTGGATAGCGGCCATCTTGTGGACAAAAATGTGTACTGCATGATGTTCTCATATTTTCAAAAATGCTCTCTCTCACAAATGCCTCCTCTTTGCGGGAAATAGACCACAGGTGAACAGGCAAAGTGAGGTACTCTCCCAACGCCCTAAACAGCGAAGAGCTGGACTTTCCTTATTGCTTCACCAGGTCCCCCCAACTCCCTTTCGGGTTTGCCTTCACCTTATCCTATTTACCCCGCAACCATCAACAAGGTTTTATTTTTTTCAGGATAGAATAATCTTTGTCTTTGACAGGGGCAGAGCACATATACATATTATAGGCATGGATGAATTAAACATTTCCAAAACAATTTTCCTAACAGAAACCTATACAGCACTCTGTTAAAGCCAAAGGCTAAAAACACTGTAGTCACTGAACCAGTTCCCAAAACATTATTCTTATCATGATGTGATTAATTTCAGAATGTTTCCCATCAGTTAATTTAATAAAGTCCATCAGTTTCTTCAGATCCTTGGTGATCCTTCCATCAGGGGCAGTCTTGTCCGGAATGTAGATGCAGCAGGAACTTCCAACAATCTTGTGGATCCCTCCTTTTTCTGCTGTGAAGGACCAGTCGGTTCTGTAGAGTCATCACTGAAAAAGAGCTCAGTTGTTCCGCCATTTCCTTCGCAGCATCACAGATATAATACACAAATCTCTGTTGATGATAGTAGAGATGTTAATCCAATCTACACATTTTTATTACTAATCGTGGGAATTAATGACTCAAATCCTGCAGCTATCTGACTTTTAGCTTTAAATTCTTCTGAAACTCTTCTACACACTCCTATGGCATCCAAGTATACATGTTAATCAAAGGATGTAGGGAGTGACCTCCTTAGTCATGACCGGACATTGCTTTCCTTACTGACTTGTTCTCACTCAGGAGGTGAGAATAGAACAAATGGCATCAGTACTTGATTAGGGTACGTTGGCCACTTCATTCTACCTGCATCCTGGGTCAGAGTTTCAAATCACCACACAATCACCAGATATCTGCATTTTGATAATTTTGGTTGATAAACCACCTGTCAGGAACTATCAGAGTCACTACTTGTCCCATTCAGCTGAATTATAT
The DNA here is from genome assembly GCA_033119425.1 of Bufotes viridis. Classification (NCBI taxonomy): domain Eukaryota; kingdom Metazoa; phylum Chordata; class Amphibia; order Anura; family Bufonidae; genus Bufotes; species Bufotes viridis. Next base: position 607,415,736 of record CM065589.1, read on the forward strand.
AAGAACAGTATCCTGGAGGGAAATCACCAAAGGGCTTTTTCCTGTATAAAATCCTGTCTCTAAGGCCAGTTTGTCTTCATGTTTTTAAATTGGAGAAATATTTAATGCCAATTATAGGTAAGGACGTAGGAGATACAGATGCAATTGAACTTTGCGTTTTTTCCCTTACCAACATTCTAAATTTGCCTAGGGGATTTTTGTCACTTACACATGCTCCTAAAACATATATCCCCGAATCCTATTGGATATGATTTCTAATGGACAGGAACAGAGGATTACACTCATTATGTACACAACTGTTTGGTGGTGTTCCCTTCAGGACAGTCATCCTTTCCGACAAACCTTTACCTTTACTGATTCTAGAGGTAGTTTCCACTGGTTTATATTCCCAACACTTCAGACTAGTGCTTCGTTCTGTTAATCTCCAATACCCACAGTTGGTATGGTCATATCTAAACACAATTCCTGGAGTCTAATGAAAACTTTCTCTACACTCTTTGCCCTGCAGTGATGCACATTCAGACAATGTGACAGGCTAATCACTTAAATGGTTCCTCCCCCACCCACTAACAACATGAGAAAACTCACCATTTTTTTTTTTTTTTTATACTACAAACCAGCATAGGTAAGTCCTCTGAATTGGGAATTCTACTCATCGGTAAAATTGATGTTATTACTATTTGGGGATAATGGGTACAGCAGATTTCATCATAAAATGATGCTAGAAATCTTACATTTTCCCTGTGATTGTAATCCACTTCTAAATAAGGACTAAAAGTCCCTAATTTAATAGGATTGGACACTTCCAATTGGCATCATAGGGATAATCACTGCAGGCACATTTTAAACTAGTGGAACATACAATTGGGACATACTGGAACCTATAATATGAGCACACATGTTACGATCTTCACAGTCTAAAGACGCATTCCCAATTACCAGCCCCCACCATAGGGGGGGTTGAATTCCTGAGGAGGGGTTTCAGCAAGAGTACAGGCAGGAAGGAGTTTTTGTAGAACTATAAGCACAAAATAACCATTATTGGTTACAGCAGATGTGGTGGGGGAAGGGATGCCACGTGGCAGACTTTTTGTTCTCAATAGGATTCAAAATCCTCCATCTTGCACAGACATGCTGATAATTTCATTTCTTTACTTTCTTCAATTTCTATCAATTTCATAGACAATTTTCACCATAACTCAACTTGCACCAGCCTATTAATGTCCTTCAACCAACTTCTCTTTTCCTTCTATACACTTTCCACAATTCTTCATTTAGTCTACCTCCTACTGCACTTTCCTTCTTAAGTTGTTTTAACATAAAACTAGGGGAAACTCTTACACAATACTACATATTTCTAGATAATAACGGAAATCTCTGCTACATAGTATCACATAATGCTTTCAACTTTTTATTTATTTTAACTGAAACTTTTCCTCTCTTTCTCTCATCAGCTGAGCTGCTGTTAACATCTCCTTATTATGTTCTGTAACATTAGAATTGGCCCACTTAACAATATCTGGTTGCTATTAAATTGATAATAGCTAAACAGTATTGATCCCACAATATATCTTGTGCAGGGCACCAACCTAATAACCTCAAATTGCTTATTTATTATGCAATTTCGTGTTAATCCTACACACTCTCTGTAGGGATACAGAACCTTAATAACTGCCAATTGAATTGGTGTTAATCCTACTCTCTGTAGGGATACACAATCTTAATAACTGCCATTCGAATTGGTGTTAATCCTACTCACTCATGAGGACCCCTGGTCACTACTCATGAGTCTTCAAACTCTCGTCAGAGCTTGGTCCAAGACTCTCTCATCAGAGCTTGGCTGAGATCCAATTCTACACCACAGGATATGCATCAGCTGTCTAACAACTTCCGTTCTGCTCAGTTTCAGCACGTTCTACCACACAAAGAAGGAATATTCAAACAGGTTCTTTTGTTCTAAAGGACAGAACAGCTATAATTGGAACCCTTCTATTGCGATAACACCAATTCAACTCTTGAGAATTAACTTGGGCAAAAGATTCAGAGGAGGTGTAAGAATTAAAGCTTCTTACCTTGTTTTAACCAGCATGACCTCTTCTGTTAATTTTAGCCAAGTCCTCTTGTGGCATTTGAATCGGAAATTGTGAAAGCTGATATGCCACACGTTGGGCACCATTTTGTTATCGCAATTTATGCGCTTCTCATCTTCTTTGTGTGGTGCCAAATTAAATAGAAGTTAAAAGTATGGGTACATCATACTGCTTTCATAATGAGACCAGACACAAGTTGGTTCCATTCAAAGCACTTCTCATCCCCCAAGCCAAGAGCCTTTATTCAAGTTCCATTCACTTAAATAGTAGACATGACATCACATAAGGGGTGTTTCTTAAGAAAAGGTAATTAGTTATTTGCCAAAATGGTTAAATTCAACTTTTAGTTCATAGGTAGATTTGAAACCTGAAACCCAAACAGAATGCATCAGTTCAGCTCCGTTTCACCTCCATTCCGCTCTAGAAGCTGCTTGCAGCGTATTGGTGTCCCTCTGACGAAACTGACTCAAACGGATCCTTCCTGACTTACAATGTACGTCAATGGGGACGGATCTGATTTCAATGACACAATATGGTGCATTTGAAAACAGATTCGTCCCCAACTGACTTTCAATGTAATTCAAAACTGATCAGTTTAAAAAGCTAATTCAAACAAATCCGTTCTGACCGGATACAAACGTTTGCATTATAGGTGCGGATCAGTCTGTGCAAATACCAGATGGATCCGCATCTAATGCAGATATGAAAGTAGCCTTACACTGCTTTTGCAACAAAGTCAGGAGAAAAAAAAGGAACACCTACATATATAGGTCGGAAAAAGTTGCAAAAGTAAGAATACTTCTAAATTAGTGTAAAAAAATCAAAATAGGCGAACAGGGCAAATCATCTAAAAAACAGTCACAAATTCAGTAATAGCAACTTAGTATATAAGACCGAAAAAAGACATTTGTCCATCCAGTTCGGCCTGTTTCCTACAAGTTGATCCAGAGGAAGGCAAAAAAAAAACTGTGAGGCAGAAGTAAATTTTCCCCACTTAAGGGGAAAAAATTCCTTCCCGACTCCAATCAGGCAGTCAGAATAACTCCCTGGATCAACGACCCCTCTCTAGTAGCTATAACCTGTAATATTATTACACTCCAGAAATACATCCAGGCCCCTCTTGAATTCCTTGATTGTACTCACCATCACCACCTCCTCAGGCAGAGAGTTCCATAGTCTCACTGCTCTTACAGTAAAGAGTCCATAGTCTCACTGCTCTTACAGTAAAGAGTCCATAGTCTCACTGCTCTTATATGTATAGAGTCCATAGTCTCATTGCTCTTACAGTAAAGAGTCCATAGTCTCACTGCTCTTACAGTATAGAGTCCATAGTCTTACTGCTCTTACAGTATAGAGTCCATAGTCTCACTGCTCTTACAGTATAGAGTCCATAGTCTCACTGCTCTTACAGCATAGAGTCCATAGTCTCACTGCTCTTACAGTAAAGAGTCCATAGTCTCACTGCTCCTACCGTAAAGAGTCCATAGTCTCACTGCTCTTACAGTAAAGAGTCCATAGTCTCACTGCTCTTACAGTAAAGAGTCCATAGTCTCACTGCTCTTACAGTAAAGAGTCCATAGTAACACTGCTCTTACAGTATAGAGTCCATAGTCTCACTGCTCTTACCGTAAAGAGTCCATAGTCTCACTGCTCTTACCGTAAAGAGTCCATAGTCTCACTGCTCTTACCGTGAAGAATCCTCTTCTATGTTTGTGTACAAACCTTCTTTCCTCCAGACGCAGAGGATGTCCCCTCGTCACAGTCACAGTCCTGGCGATAAATAGATGATGGGAGTGATCTCTGTACTGACCCCTGATATATTTATACATAGTTATTAGATCTCCCCTCAGTCGTCTTTTTTCTAAAGTGAATAACCCTAATTTTGATAACCTTTCAGGGTACTGTAGATCCCTCATTCCAGTTATTACTTTAGTTGCCCTCTTCTGAACCCTCTCCAGCTCTGCTATGTCCGCCTTGTTCACAGGAGCCCAGAACTGTACACAGTCCTCCATGTGTGGTCTGACTAGCGATTTCTAAAGTGGTAGGACTATGTTCTCATCACAGGCGTCTATGCCTCTATTGATGCAACCCATTATCTTATCGGCCTTGGCAGCAGCTGCCTGACACTGTTTTTTACAGCTTAGTTTGCTGTTTATTAAAATTCCTAGATCCTTTTCCATGTCAGTGTTACCGAGTGTTTTATCATTTAGTATGTACGGGTGACTTGCATTATTCCTTCCCATGTGCATAACTTTACATTTGTCAGTGTTAAACCTCATCTGCCATTTCTCTGCCCAAGCCCCCAATCTATCCAGATCCCTCTGTAGCATAAAACTGTCCTCTTCAGTGTTAATTACTTTACACAGTTTAGTGTCATCTGCAAAAATAGATATTTTACTGTGCAAGCCTTCTACAAGATCATTAATAAATATATTGAAGAGAATAGGGCCTAATACTGACCCCTGAGGTACCCCACTAGTTACAGTGACCCAATCTGAGCATCTACCGTTAATAACCACCCTCTGTTTTCTGTCACTCAGCCAGTTACTTACCCACATACAGATATTTTCTCCCAGTCCGAGCATCCTCATTTTATATACTAACCTTTTTTGAGGTACAGTGTCAAATGCTTTGGAGAAGTCCAGATATACGACATCCATTGATTCGCCGCTGTCAAGTCCAGAACTTACCTCCTCATAGAAACTGATTAAATTCGTTTGGCATGACCGATTCCCTCATGAAGCCAAGCTGATATGGCGTTATTTGCTTATTTTCATTGAGATACTCTAAAATAGCATCTCTTAGAAACCCTTCAAACAGTTTACCAACAATAGATGTTAAACTTACCGGCCTATAATTTCCAGGCTCTGTTTTTGGACCCTTTTTGAATATTGGCACCACATTTGCTATGCGCCAATCCTGTGGAACATTCCCTGTCAGTATAGAGTCCGTAAATATCAGAAATAATGGTCTGGCTATGACATCACTTAATTCCGTTAGGATACGGGGGTGTATGCCATCCGGTCCTGGCGATTTGTCTATTTTAATCTTTTTAAGTCGCTGTTGTACATCTTCCTGGGTCAGACAGGGCACTTTTAATGGGGATTTACTTTTACATTCTGCATTTCATCTGACAGTTTATTTTCCTCAGTGAATATAGTGGAGAAAAAAATATTTAATAGTTTTGCTTTATCCTCATTGCTCTCTGCAACACCCCCCTTATTGCTATGTAGAAGGCCGACTCCTTCAGGTTTATATTTTTTACAATTTATATCATTGAAGAACATTTTAGGGTTAGTTTTACTCTCTTTGGCAATTAATCTCTCGGTCTCTAGTTTGGCAAATTTTATTAGTTTTTTCCTTAAAGTTTATCAGTGCTTTCTGACTCCCCTCCTGTTTTAGTGACTTATATGCTTTATTTTTGTCATTTATTGCTATCTTCACGGTTCTATTTATCCACATTGGTCTCTTATTGTTCCTTAGCCTTTTATTCCTATAAGGTATGTACCTCTCACAATTAGATGTTACAATGCTTTTAAAAATCTCCCATTTTGTGGTTGTATTTTTATTTTTGAGGACTTTGTCCCAGTTAGTTAGGCCTATGGCCTCGCTTAGTTGGCTAAATTTTGATTTTTTTTGAAGTTTGGTATTTTTGTTCCTCCCTTTAGAAACTCTCATTTGAAGGATAATTGGAAGGTTATTATTTTATGGTGACTATTTCCCAGGTGTCCCCCAACCTGCACATCTGTTGTTCTGTCAGGTCTATTGATTAGTACTAAGTTCAGTATGGCCGTCCCTCTAGTCGGGTCCTGAACCAGTTGGGAAAGATAATTGTCTTTGGCTATTGCCAAGAACCTGTTTCCTTTATGGGATGTATAGCTTTCAGTTTCCCAATAGATGCAACATAAAATATAAGACTGTGAAAAACCGCATTTTAAAAAAACAGGGGCTAATACTTTAGTAAATGTGCCCCAGTATTTTCTGACATTGCTCCTGATTAGAGTTGAGCGAACTTGTATTTTAAGTTCGGCGTCCAAAGTTCGGGTTTGGGTTATCGAAGCATCCCGTTATGGATTTTGCTACCTCGGATCATAACCGCATTGGGAATCCATAAGGGGATTCTTCAATGAACCCGAACCTTGGACAACACTAAGGACCTGGGGTGACGTCACCATCATGTGATCAGTGCAGGTGGCGTGGCTCAGTACTGGATCACCTCTTATCCAATCCAGTGCCGAGCCACGTCCACTGCACTGATCACATGACGGTGACGTCACCCCAGGTCCTTAGTGTTGTCCAAGGTTCGGGTTCATTGAAGAATCCCCTTATGGATTCCAAATGCCGTTATGGTCCGTGGTGGTGGAATCCATAACGTGATGCTTCGATAACCCGAACCCGAACTTTGGATGCCGAACTTAAAATACAAGTTCTTAGCTTCTTACTGAGAAGAACACTTTCCTCCTGAACCTTATTTAAAATTTTAACATATTTAAATGTTTCGATCAAGTCCCTCCTTTCGTCTCTTTCCTAAAGGCTATACAGATTAAGGGGCACATTTATTATGACCGGCACTTTACACTCCAGTGTTCATAAGCCCTATATCTGGCGGTGGATCATGCAGTGTGATGAAGAGGCGACGACCTCTTAATAACGTCGCTGGATCCACCGCCACAGCTCTCTTGCTGTATTACATTTAGACAATTTTCTATGCCATTTTCGAGGTGTATTTCTTTTTAATAAATGACCCCTAAGTTCGTTTCTGTAGTTTTGTCTTTTCTTTTTCTTCAGTTCTCTCTGTAAAGACGGCTGAGCTCACAATCCTCTGGGAGTAGATGGGAATAATATGTGAGGAGAGCAGACAATGTAAAATATATCCCATCATACTGTATAAAAAGTCATCATAATGTCCCTGATCCTGGGGCCGTGATCTCTGAGTCACTGCTGTTCTTTCTGCTTCCATTCATCATATCCCCTGGAGGACTTCCTCATGATCCCAGTTCTACAAGAAGATGCTGAATTTTCTTATTAAGCTGCTTCTTCCATGGTTTCCTTTAACACAATTATTCTGTGATCTGAAGATAAGAGAGGTTGATGATGATATAAAGGAACGTTACAGGGATGGAGATCTCATCATCGGAGGGCTGCTGACGATAAATCAAGACACATTAGATGTAAAAGACACGGACAATTCCGCAGTTGTATATTGTGCAGAGTAAGTGATAATCTCCTGTCTGTATTGTCCATAAGAAGAGGGGTGAGAATAGTGCAGATGTCTTCAGACATAGCTCCACCATCTCCTGACACAGCACAAGCTTCCATGTCTGATCTGTTCAGTTATGAATGATGAGGTTCATGGAGTCTGATCTCAGAGAAGGTTTCCTGTAGACAGTAAAGTGTATTACTCTGGTACTGATGAGGTGATGAACCCATCAGATAATCCTGGGAACTATTACCACACAGTGAAGGAACTTTCCTGGGATTTACTTCTTTTTTGAATTCTGGTTTGGTTTTATTCACATAAAAAAATACATCCAGAATTATCTGATTAATGTGTAGTTATGAAATTGCAGACAGTATTCGGCTAAACTCACTCTAATATCTAATAATATTTTGTGTGATTCAGTCTGCTGAGCCATTTATTTAATCCAATTATGTGCGATACTTACTATTGAACTGTGTATCTAATACTCTCCTATGTGATTCTGTCTGCTGAGCTGTGTATCTAATCATATCCTGTGTGATACTGCCCGCTGAGCTGTGTATCTAATCCTTTTCTGTGTGATACTGTCTCAAGAGCTGTGTATCTAATCCTATCCCTTATGATACTGTGTTGTGAGCTGTGTATCTAATCCTATCCTACACGATACTGTGTGCGGAACTGTGTATGTAATACTATTCTGTATTATACTGTGTGCTTAGCTATGTACTTAATCCCATCCTATGTGATACTCTGTGCTGAGCTATGAATCTAATTCTATCCTGTGTGATACTGTCTGCTGAGCTCTGTATCTAATCCTATCCTGTGTGAACAGACATTCAGATGAAGGCAGCACATGGTGTAGTCCACATCTTTTTTGCCCCATTGAAATAAATGGGTCCTCAAACAATGTGGATCGGATGCAGAACAAAAATATGGTCATGTGACTGCACTGAGGCTGAATACACATAAATTATTTTGGATGAGGATGTGAAGCAGAGCGGCCTACAGAAATTGAATCAGAAATATACAATAAGGAAGGATTTCTGCTTATGGCTGCGGCTGAAGTTCGGCTGTGTTTAGATACACAGTTCAACAGAAAGTACCACACATAATAGGATTAGATACATGGGCCTAGCAGACAGTATCACACAGAATAGGATTAAATACACAGCTCGTAAAGAAACAGAGATGAACAGCACTCCTTGATTCCTGTGAGCAGTGGGTGCTCGCCTCCAGGGGGTGGTAAAAGCCCCCTTGCAAATCAATAGTCGCTTGATTTTAGATGGCGCTTCACCCCGAACCCGAACCACATTGAAATCAATGGGGACCCGAACTTTTGGGCACTAAAAAGGCTGTAAAATAGCCCAGGAAAAGGCTAGAGGGCTGCAAAAGGCATCAAAATGTAGGTAAATCCCCTGCAAACAAATATGGATAGGGAAATGACCTATAATAAAAAGTAACCAATATCAATTGGCAACTTGGAGGAGGAGGAGGTGGAATAGGAGGTTGGGGGGTGTCAGGTGGGAATGCTTTGGGAGTTGAAGTTCTCATCACATCCAAAAAGGATTCATGTCTGCCTGCAGTGGCACGGGCCTCATTCACAAACTCAAGGCAATGGCAACCATACATGGAAGTTGAAGTTCACATCACAGCCAAGAAGGATTCATGTCTGCCTGCAGTGTCACAGGCCTCACTCACAGACTCAGGCCAATGGCAACCATACATGGGAGATGAAGTTGTCATCACAGCCAAGAAGGAATCATGTCTGCCTGCAGGGCCACAGGCCTTATTCAAACATTCAGGCCCACGGGATGTTTGACATATGATTAAACTACATATAGGCCCCTGATACCCACACAATGGGGCAGTCATTTCACAGTAAAAAGAGTTAAATGTCTTCCACCAAGACAGAAAGTAAGTACGTGAAATTTAGGCCCCTGACACCTACACAATGGGGTGGTCATTAGACAGCAAAAAGAGTTAAATGTCTGCCACCAAGACAGCAAGCAATTAAACTAAATTTAGGCCCAAGACACCCAGACAATGGGGCGGTCATTAGACAGTAAAAAGAATTTAATATCTCCCACCAAGACAACAAATGATTAAATGACATATAGGCCCCTGACACCAATACAATGGGGCGGTCATTAGACAGTAAAAGAGATAAATGTCTGCCACCAAGACAGCAAGCAAGTACGTGAAAGTTAGGCCCCTGACACCCAGACAATGGGGCGGTCATGACAGTAAAAAGAGTTAAATGTCTGCCACCAAGACAGCAAGCAAGTACGTGAAAGTTAGGCCCCTGACACCCAGACAGAGGAGTGAGGTCCCATAGCAGCAAAAGAGGCATCATGTCACCCACCAACGGAGAAGGCCACTTTTAGTAATTTAGGCCCCAGCACCCAGAAAGAGGAGAGACGTGGACAATTTGGAGACCCAGAAGTTGAATGGGGCCGAACCATCAGTCAGTAAGTGGAGGGGTGTGCAGACGTACTGTTCCACCATGTTAGTGAAATGCTGCCTCCTGCTAACACATTCCGTATCAGGTGGTGGTGCAGTTAGCTGTGGCATGGTGACAAACCTTTTCCACATCTCTGCCATGCTAACCCTGCCCTCAGAGGAGCTGGCCGTGACAAAGCTGCGTTGGCGACCTCTAGCTCCTCCTCTGCCTTGGCCTTGGCCTTCCACCTGTTCCCCTGTGACAGTTGGGAATGCTCTCAGGAGCGCGTCTAACAGCATGCGCTTGTACTCAAGCATCTTCCTATCACGCACCAATGCAGGAAGTAAGGTGGGCACATTGTCTTTGTACCGGGGATCCAGCAGGGTGGCAACCCAATAGTCCGCACACGTTAAAATGTGGGTAATTCTCCTGTCGTTGCGCAGGCACTGCAGCATGTAGTCGCTCATGTGTGCCAGGCTGCCCAGAGGAAAGGACAAGATGTCCTCTGTGGGAGGCGTATCATCATCGTCCTCCGTTTCCCCCAGCCACGCACCAGTGATGGGCCCCAGCTACGTTGGGTGCCATCCCGCTGTGAACATGCTTCATTATCATCCTCCTCCAACTCGTCCTCCAGTAGTGGGCCCTGGCTGGCCAAATTTGTTCCTGGCCTCTGCTGTTGCAAAAAACCTCCCTCTCAGCCACTTCTAAGAGACTGGCCTGAAAGTGCTAAAAATGACCCCTCTTCCTCCTCCTCCTCCTCCTGGGCCACCTCCTCTTCCATCATCGCCCTAAGTGTTTCTCAGGGAGACACAGAAGTGGTATTGTAACGCTGATAACGGTGTCGTCACCACTGGCCATGTTGGTGGAGTACTGGAAACAGCGCAACAGGGCACACAGGTTTCGCATGGAGGCCCAATCATTGGTGGTGAAGTGGTGCTGTTCCGCAGTGCGACTGACGCGTGCGTACTGCAGCTGAAACTCTACTATGGCCTGCTGCTGCTCGCACAGTCTCTTCAGCATGTACAAGGTGGAGTTCCACCTGGTGGGCACGTCGCATATGAGGCGGTGAGCGGGAAAGCCGAAGTTATGCTGTAGCGCAGACAGGCAAGATGGCCTGCACTTTATGCAGCAACTCTGACATGTCAGGGTAGTTGTGAATGAACTTATGCACCACCAAATTCAGCACATGTGCCAGGCAAGGGATGTGTGTCAAACCGGCTAGTCCCAGAGCTGCAACGAGATTTCGCCCATTATCGCACACCACCAGGCCGGGCTTGAGGCCCACCGGCATCAACCACTCGTCGGTTCTGTTGTTGTATACACTGCCCCAACTCCTGCGCGGTGTGGGGCCTATCCCCCAAACATATGAGTTTCAGAATGGCCTTTTGACGTTTACCCCGGGCTGTGCTGAAGTTGGTGGTTAAGGTGCGTGGCTGACTGGATGAGCAGGGGGAAGAAGAGGAGGAGGAAGCCGAGTAGGAGGAGGAGGCAACAGGAGGCAAAGAATGATGCCCTGCAATCCTTGGTGGCGGAAGAACGTGCGCCAAACAACTCTCTGCCTGGGGCCCAGCCGCCACTACATTTACCCAGTGTGCAGTTAGAGAGATATAGCGTCCCTGGCCGTGCTTACTGGTCCACGTATCTGTGGTTAGGTGGACCTTGCCACAGATGGCGCTGCGCAGTGCACACTTGATTTTATTGGATACTTGGTTGTGAAGGGAAGGCATTGCTCTCTTGGAGAAGTAGTGGCGGCTGGGAACAATGTAATGTGGGACAGACACCACCATCAGCTGTTTGAAGCTGTCCGTGACCACCAGCCTGAATGACAGTGGCAGGACAGTGGTCAGTGGCAGGACTTTCATTCCATGTGGGGTTTAGGACCTCATCGTCCCCTGCATCGTCTGCCACACAGTCTTCCTCCCTGACCTGCTGTTCGGTCTGCACACTGCAGAAAGACGCAGCAGTTGGCACCTGTGTTTCGTCATCATCCGAGATGTGCGGACTGCGATGAGGTGGTATTCCCATGTCCTCATCATCAGGAAACATAAGTGGTTGTGCATCAGTGCATTCTATGTCTTCCACCACTGGGGAAGGTCTAGGTGGATTCCCTTAGGAAACCCTGCCAGCAGAGTCTTCAAACAGCATAAGAGACTGCTGCATAACTTGAGGCTCAGACAGATTCCCTGATATGCATGGGGGTGATGTGACAGACTGATGGGCTTGGTTTTCAGGCGCTACCTGTGAGCTTTCTGCAGAAGACTGGGTGGGAGATAATGTTGTGAACATGCTGGATCCACTGTCGGCCACCCAATTGACTAGCGCCTGTACTTGCTTAGGCCTTACCATCCTTAGAACGGCATTGGACCCCACCAAATATTGCTGTAAATTCTGGCGGGTACTGGGACCTGAGGTAGTTGGTTCACTAGTTTGTGTGGTAGTGGCAGAACGGCCACGTCCTTTTCCAGCACCAGAGGGTCCACTAACAACACCACGACCATGTCATCGTCCGCGTCCCTTACTAGATGTTTTCCTCATTGTTACCATTCACCACAATAAGAAAAAAATTATTTGGCCCAATGTATTGAATTCAAATTCAGGCCTTTTTTTTACAGGCACCTAACAATATCTGGTTATCTAGTTATATACTGTATTACACTTATCCAGGCATAGCAGTAACCACAGATTTAGGGGAATATCAATTGTAGGCCTAGTATTTATGCCCTGGATGAAAGGTATCCTTTTACGGACAGAATTACACTTAGAGATGCACAATAGTGTATGCAAATGTAAAGGATTATGCTTTCAGCAGTTGTAATTTAACACTTGGCAATTGGCAATTGAATTTCACCCAAGAAAAATATCTATCCTTTGCCGGACACTATTAAACTTGGCCAGCCACAGCTGGAACACAAGATTTACGGTATTGCTATTTTGGCAATTGAATTTCACCCCAGAACAAAATCTATTTTTTGCCGGACACTATTAAACTTGGCCAGCCACTGCTGGGTCACCAGATTAAGGGGATTGCTATTTTGGCAAGTGAATTTCACCCAAGAACAAAATATATCCTTTGCCGGACACTATTAAACTTGACCAGCCACAGCTGAAACCACTGATTTACGGTATTGCTATTTTGGCAATTGAATTTCACCCCAGAAAAATATCTATCCTTTGGCGGACACTATTAAACTTGGCCAGCCACAGCTGAAACCACTGATTTACGGTATTGCTATTTTGGCAATTGAATTTCACCACAGAAAAATATCTATCCTTTGGCGGACAGTATTAAACTTGGCCAACCACAGCTGAAAATTCTGATTTAGGTATTGCTATTTTGGCAATTGAATTTAACCCCAGAAAAATATCTATCCCTTGCCGGACAGTATTAAACTTGGCCAGCCACAGCTTGAACACCAGATTTACGGTATTGCTATTTTGGCAATTGAAGTTCACCCCAGAACAAAATATACTGTTTGCCTGTACACTATTTAATTTGGCCAGCCACTGCTGAAACCACTTATTTACGGTATTTCTATTTTGGCAATTTAATTTAACCCTAGAAAAATATCCATCCTTTGCCGGACAGTATTAAACTTGGCCAACCACAGCTGAAACTACTGATTTACGGTATTGCTATTTTGGCAATTGAATTTCACCCCAGAAAACAATATCCTTTGCCGGACAGTATAAAACTTGGCCAGCCACAGCGGAAACCATTGATTTACGGTATTGCTATTTTGGCAATTGAATTTCACCCCAGAACAAAATATATCCTTTGCTGAACACTATTAAACTTAGCCAGCCACAGCTGGGACACCAGATTTAGTGGATTGCTATTTTGGCAATTGAATTTCACCCCAGAACAAAATATATCCTTTGACGTACTCTATTAAACTTGGCCAGCCACTGCTGGGACACCAGATTTAGGGGACTGCTATTTTGGCAATTGAATTTCACCCCAGAAAAAAATCTATCCTTTGCCGGACACTATTAAACTTGGCCAGCCACAGCTGAAACCACTGATTTACGGTATTGCTATTTTGGCAACTGAATTTCACCCCAGAAAAATATCTATCCTTTGGCGGACAGTATTAAACTTGGCCAACCACAGCTGAAAATTCTGATTTAGGTATTGCTATTTTGCCAATTGAATTTAACCTCAGAAAAATATCTATCTCTTGCCGGACAGTATTAAACTTGGCCAGCCACAGCTTGAACACCAGATTTACGGTATTGCTATTTTGGAAATTGAATTTCACCCCAGAACAAAATATACTGTTTGCCTGTACACTATTAAACTTGGCCAGCCACTGCTGAAACCACTTATTTACGGTATTTCTATTTTGGCAATTTAATTTAACCCTAGAAAAATATCCATCCTTTGCCGGACAGTATTAAACTTGGCCAACCACAGCTGAAACTACTGATTTACGGTATTGCTATTTTGGCAATTGAATTTCACCCCAGAAAACAATATCCTTTGCCGGACAGTATAAAACTTGGCCAGCCACAGCGGAAACCATTGATTTACGGTATTGCTATTTTGGCAATTGAATTTCACCCCAGAACAAAATATATCCTTTGCCGAACACTATTAAACTTAGCCAGCCACAGCTGGGACACCAGATTTAGTGGATTGCTATTTTGGCAATTGAATTTCACCCCAGAACAAAATATATCCTTTGACGTACTCTATTAAACTTGGCCAGCCACTGCTGGGACACCAGATTTAGGGGACTGCTATTTTGGCAATTGAATTTCACCCCAGAAAAAAATCTATCCTTTGCTGGACACTATTAAACTTGGCCAGCAACAGCTGAAACCACTGATTTACGGTATTGCTATTTTGCAATTGAATTTCACCACAGAAAAAAATCTATCCTTTGCCGGACACTATTAAACTTGGCCTGCCACAGCTGAAACCACTGATTTATGGTATTGCTATTTTGGCAAATGAATTTCACCCAGAAAAATATCTATCATTTGCCAAACAGCAGACAGTACTATACTTGGCTAGCCACAGCTGGAACACCAGATTTAGGGGATTGCTATTTTGGCAATTGAATTTCACCCCTCAATAAAATATAGAAATTTCTATCCTGAGTTTCTAGGGGTGACAATAAGAACAGCTAAGTCCCTGATGTAGGATATAGCAAAAAAAAAAAAAAAAACTACTATTGTTGGATTGATGGACTTGGTGGCAGCCTTTGCTGGTGCACCACAAGGCACAAAATGACCGCCGATCACCCCAGAGAAAAGTGACAGAAAAACGCTCTGGGCAGCCTAAAAACCAGTGAGCAATTAGCTAGCAGAAGTTGAATCATTCACAGCTGTAGATCGATCACTTCATTAGGTGTTTTTGCTGAGTTTTCCCTGCCTAATCTCAACCTCACAGCAGCTGCATCCTATCAGTACACTAATCAAAGCAGAGTGGTGTGCGGCTCTACGTGACTCCAGCTTAATTAGAGGCTGGGTCACATGCTGCACTTGGCCAATCACAGCCATGCCATTAGTAGGCATGGCTGTGATGGCTTCTTAGGGAAAGAAGTAAAACGCTGGCTGATTGGCTGCTGTGCAGGCCTTCAGAAAGCGGGAAGAAATCGCCGAACAACGGACTCGAACATGAACTTTTTTGCAAAATGTTCGGTTCCGGGTCCAAGTCCCGAACACACCAAAATTCGGTACGAACCCGAACTATACAGTTCGGGTTCGCTCAACTCTACCCAGGAGCCATCCACCACAAAATCCAATCAAATCTTCTCTCTTGATTTGCCCATGTTCTAAATTCATCCTTTTTAGGTAGAGTGCCCTCTGAAGGAAGAATTTCTTACCAACGTCCCAGAGTTTATTCTCAATCATCACTTATACCTTTATCCTTTTATGTTTACTTTCAGCCTCTGTAGCCTGAATCTGAAAAAAAAGACAACTTTTGGAAGTCTTCTGGCCCTAAGCCATCCTGTATCACAAAGACTTCTTCTTTGAGTAGACTTTAGGTTAGCCCTTATTTTTTCAGGCAGCATCAGGACATCAAACATCTTTCATGCACTCAGCATTCATTATTGATGGGCCTACCCATGGATCAAATTAAATCTCTGTTTCACCAGATTAAACCATAATAATGAGTGGTACCAAAGGCATACCTCGCTTACCTTCAGCCATCTTACAAACCTCAGCGAGTGTCTTCAGCTCTGTCTCCTGCACTAACATTGCTGGAGGAAGTGGTTCTTTCTTGACAACATCAGATTAAGTAGGAACATTGTATCTTATCCGAAATGATCCATTTTCCAAGAACCTGAAATTATCTACCAGAAACTCAAAAATTTGGTTATTAATTGGAGACAGTCATGTGAATTAGAATTTTTATTTCTAAAGGTGGGAGGCACAGGAAGGCACTGCTACTCCCTCACCCCTCCAGAGGCAGTAGAGTAATCGGATCTAAATTTGTGCACCTTTAAGGCGATGAACAGTTGGTGAGAGGAGTAGGAGCTGCATTACTATCTATTTCTACACATGTGATACTACCCTTATCCATGAGAGATAATGGAACATGTTTGCAATGAGGCAATGGAAGCAGACCCTAAGGATTGCATAGATAATAGGGACCCACCATTTGATTCTGGATTGTTGATTCCCCATGGGAATTGCACTTGAAAAGATGAACATTTTAGCTCTTCCCATGAGCAAGGAAGTGGGTAAGTATTTTGGGGACGACTGATAAGCAACCATACCCGCCTTAAGCCTTTGTTCAATTCAACTTTAAAAAAATGGAGGGCTATAGTGAACTTAACTCATGCCTAGCTAATACTAGCCATTTACTGATGATCATCAAGACCATCCATAAAGGCAGCACTTTAGATTTTCTCATACATATCTAAGGTATGCTCAAAGCCCACATCCACCCAACTTTTCTGAAGTCAAGTGAATATTTTATCTACACTCTCTGCCCTGTCCTGATGTATATTAAGACAATGTGACAGGATAATCACCATTATGCTTCCTCCCACACCCATTTTTGAAGCTACAGATGTAGAAGGGTTAACACACAAACTCTTAACTCAAATTTCTTAACTTATTGCATTATCTTGAAACAAAAGCCATTGAAAATCAATTGCTTAACACATTTAATTGCTTTTAGTTTAGATAACACATCTCATAAAGCAGTATTACTACTACATCCGAACAATCTTGAGAGACAGAATCCCCAGCTCTACATTGCATTAAACCTTCTAACTCTCACTAACAACATGAGAAAACTCTCCATATTTTAACTAATTCTGTACAAAACAGCATAGTTAAGTCCTCAGAATTGGGAATTCTATTAATCGGGTAAAATTGATGTTACTACTGGGGATACTGGGTGTAACAGATTTCGTACATCATAAAATGATGTTAGAAATCTCACATTTTCCTGTGACTGGAATCCAGTCTACTCATGTAAGGACTTAGAATGGGTGCAACCTAAAATTTTCTAGATTGGTCCGGGACACTTCCAGTTGGCTTTATAGGGATAATCTCTACAGGAACTGGGAAAGATTATTTGCAGACACCATTGGATCTAATCCAATATTGAGACCTATAACACGATTGGAGTCCTGCTTGGAAGACCTATAGATAACACACTGGTTAGTATCTTCACAGTCTGCAGATAAATTACCAATTACCAGCCCCCACAATAGGTGAGGTTGAGTTCCTGAGGTGGGGGGGGGACTTCATTAGAGCAAAGTAGGGGGTGGAAAAGAAAGGAGCGGAAAGCATGGTGGTAGTAGTTCCTGTTGGAAAGGAGCATATTCCAGAGTAAGAAGAAACAGGAAACGTTATTCTATAACATAAAGACACAGACTAATAATAAGTGTGGGTTAAAACATATTTTGAGAAAGGGTGATGGGATGCCACATGGCAACTTCTTTGTTCTCGATAGGATTCAAAATCCATTCAAAATCCTCCATCTTGCAATAGAAATGCTGATCATTTCTCTAACTTACTTGAAAATCTATCAATCACTTTCATAGACAATTTTCTCCTTAACTCAGCTTGAACCAGCCTATTACCCTTTAATCAACTTTCTTTTTCCTTTAATACACTTATCCACAAACTTTAATTTAATCTACCTCCTACTGCACTTTCCTTCTTATGCAGTTTCGATATGCAGCCTCTAGGGGAAACTCTTACACAATACTACATATAATACCAGATATCTCTGCTACACAGTATCACAAATTGCTTTCAATTTTCTAACTGAAACATTTTCCATTCTTTCTTGCATTAGCTGAGCCGCTTTTGACATTTCCTCATTATATCCTATAACATTAGAATTACCCAGTTTTTGTGGTTACACACAGATCAAACAATATCTGATTACTATCGAACCTGCTAGATAAGAGCAGTTACACAGAAATCAAATGACATCTGATTGCTATCAAACCTGCTAGAGCAGTTACACAAAGATCAAACAATATCTAATCACTATTGAACCTGCTACCTTAGTGCAGTTAAACAAAGATCAAAAGATTATCTAATCACTGTTAAACCCACAAATCCTTTGGTGAAGACCCCTGGTCATATTCACCTCTGTAGAGATACAAAATCTTAATAACTGCCATTAATTGGCTTTAATCCTACTCAATTCCCACCATGAATTCCCACCATGGTCACTACTTATGAATCTTCAAACCTCTTGTCAGAGCTTGGCTGTGTTCCAATTCTGTGTCATGGATATTCAACTCAGCTGTCTATCAATTTCTGCTTTGTTCCAGTACGTCCTACCACACAAAGAAGACATATTTAAATGAGTTATTTTGTTCTAATGAACAGATTAGCTTTAATTTGAACCCTTCAATCGTGATAACACCAATTCAACTCTTGAGAATCTACTTGGGCAAAAGGCTCAGAGAAGGTATGTAAGAAATAAAGCTTTCTTACCTTGCTGCAGAGTGAGACCTCGTCTGATGGTTTTGTGCAAGTCCTCTCGTGGCGTTTGAATCGGAAGCTATGCAAGCTGTTTGCCCACCCAGGGACGCCAAATTGTTATCGCAACTTAAGCGATTTTCTTCTTCTTTGTGTGGTGCCAAATCAATTAGAAGTATAAGTATGCATATGCCATACTAATTTGATAATGAGACCAAAAACACAAGTTGGTTTCATGGAAAGATCTTCTTAACCCTTGAAAAAATTTTTTTATTCAAGATACATTCATTTAAATAGCAGAAATGATGTCATAAAGGTGTATTCCTTAAGGAAAGACTATTGGCTCTTCAACTTGATAGGAATTGTTTCAACAACTTCAAAAGTGAGTTAATTGGCACATTTAAAAATGGCAATCCAACTCCCCACCACAGTGACCTTAAGACAAAGAAATGCACAAAAGGCTCACACATCTGGATAGCTGCCAACTTGTGGAAAGAAAAGAGTAATACAGTGCATATATATATATATATGGAGAGAAATAAAACCTACCTCTCACAGTATGAAATTAACATTTGTCCTTGTTAGAAACATTTTTTGGCCTGCTACACTGCAATGACCCTGACTGACTAACTACAGGCCTAATCTCAGTCTATAGCCACCAAAAATCACTAGGTGGTATGTGCACAATATTACTGACCTGGGTATATTTCTCATCTGATGATGTTGTTAACATAGGAAGCAGCAAGTCTCTGTAACACACATGCGGCCATCCAGAGAAAATCACAATTTATTTCAAGGCTCCTGACAGCCTTCCTGGAAACGATGCTTTTCCTCTGGACTGTATCTGGATACAGGACAGCACTCAGCCATCTTCAGCTGCCAGTCCAGCCACTCCAGGACACCCTGATACCTGATTGCTTCTGGATCCTGTCCTCACACAGTCCTTGCAAAACGTCTTCTCTCTGCTGCTTCCTGTTTCTTGTTGAGCAGCTCAGCACCACATCCTATGAATATGCAAAAGCTTGCAGTCTTTTAGCAGTGTGGGTAAACAGCGGTCTCGTGTCGTCAAACAATAAAATAACAGTCTGGAGCTTCTTATTCTCACATACTGCTGCTGCCATCCCAGTCTGTCAGTGCGGTTCACTGTGACCCTTTGTTGTGGGCTGGCTGCCTGTGCTCTCATGTACTGCCTGTGGTTGGTATGTTTCCGTGTAGCTTGGTTGCTTGTGCTGGCTGCAGTTTTCTGTGGGATTGTGTGAACTGTTCCTTGTCTTGTCTGCTCTCTGTGTTCATGTAGGATTAATGTTTCCGTGGTCTAAGTGTCTGAACATCAGGTGGTCCGGTGTGCTAATCACCATGATATCTAGACCTATAAGCTGTTTGCCTGGGAGATCAGTCTCTTCTGTCTCCAGGAATGCTGTCTGCATGGTGTGTGCTGTCCTGATTAGTGTTTAGGACACCACCCTGACTTGCGTGGTCCGCCTGATTATTCATCGATGTCTGACTTGTCTTTGTTATACGTTTGGTTATTTTCTGTTCTGTCTGTGACCACCATGCTTCTTGAGTATATCCTGATCTGGGAAGCATGGTGGCTGAGTGGTTAGCACTGTTACCTTGATGCACTGGGGTCCTAGGTTCTCCCTGGTTGTATGTTCTCCTTCTGTTTGTAATGGTTTCCTCCGGGTTCTCCGGTTTCCTCCCACACTCCAAAGACATACTGATAAGGATTCCTATCCTATTTTGATTCCCAAAACAGGCCATGTGCAGACCCAGGGGCATATCTAGAAATGAGAGTGAGCTGCAGAGAGAAAGTCACCATCCCTCCCACTTCTGCAGCTGACAGAAGTTGATTTCTGTCATTCCTCGCTGACTGCGGAGGGGGAGGGGGCGTGGACTAACCCAATTGGAGGTGTGGCTTAGTGGGACCTGGGCAGAGTTTTGAGGGTGATTTGAATGGCAACCCTACTTGCCCCCTAAACTGTGACCTCCACAGCACTCTGCTCCCTTAACAGTGTCATCCACAGAGTTGTTATGGAAACCTCAGGAAATAAGTTACTAAGTGTTATTAGGCCATGGCTTTACTACAATAGCGATTATCCTAGTGACATATTTCCTTTAAAACTCATCTAGAGCAGTGAAGAAACATGGCTGGGTTGTTATGGTTAACTGGATTAAAACTGTGTGTGTGGAGACGAACTGCCAGCGAGCCTCTATAGACTAATGCATTTTGGGGGAATACCTCAGGAACGGTATGTCCTAGAGAGCTGAGACCCAGTCTAAAAACTTCCCGGTACCTGTGTGCCAAATGTCGTGATTGTAAATGCGACGGTGCGGATTCCTAACATACATACATACATACATTAGATAGTTTATTAATTGCTTAATATAAAGATAGAATTGTCTACTATACCAGCAATTATACTTCAGCTGCCGGGAGGAGTCTGTAGTCACACTTCAGAAATATCGGTACATTCAGATTCTTCACGTTCTTTCTCTGGTATCCCTTTTCTCCTCTCCTGGGAATTTTCCTCCTCTTTTTAAAATTGTGGACAGCATGTTTTCCACAATTTATTTGAGGCAAATCTTTGGATTTATTTGAAAAAAGGATTTTTGTGAAACTTGTAATGAATGTGATTCTTTTAGAATCGATATGCTCTTGTCCACTGACAACTGATTCATTATTTGTGAGAGAGGATATCTGTCCAGAGAGGTTTGATAGGGGCTTCATTTACACGTTTCATAACATAAAGCTATTAGGAAATCAGGTAATGTAGAAGGTAAAGGTAATATGAAAACAACACGCGTATCTTACCTTCCCGTCTACATTCAGTTTCTCAACTTTTTTTCAGATCAGATTTTAAGGGTTTTATACATTCCCTGATTTTTCTCTTTGCAATTGATAATATTAACCGGGATCCTGACATTTTACCCAATATTACACTGGGATACCACCTGTATGATTCATGCTTGGATCGGAGATTGGCTGTAAACCATGTATTACATCTTCTGTCTGGCCCGGATACACTGATACCTAATTACTCTAGTACAGGTCATGGCCAGCTGACTGGTATCATTGGAGATCACTACTCATCCACCACTACTCCCGCAGCACAGGTCCTTGGAATATATGGATATCCTCAGGTAATGGATACTACTTGGATTATATTTGGCGATATGCATGAATGAAAACTTAGGAAAAGGGGACTTGTCATTCATAGCAACCGATCACACTGATGATATTATTTTACAAAAATCCTCTGAAGAATGACAGGTGGAATGTGATTTGCTGCTATCGATAGCTACGTAATATTTCGATTGCACTAACAAATTATACTGTAAGAGGAGGGATGAGCAAATCTCTGTCTTAGAAGTTTGGGTTTGGGTTACCGCTGAATTGCATACACTAATCCTCATACATACTTGGTGACCTACAAAAGGAAATAGTACCCTAACCAACGCCTCTGTGGCTTATTTTGCTTCTGTTATAGGAGATTCTGTAGGGGTGCAAGCACAGCAATAGTTCTCTTAAGAGGGAGGCCGGGTATTGGCTTGGCTCGAGCATCGCTGTGCGCTCGGCGCTCGGCTTTACTCTGTCGAGCATCACGTGTGTTTGTCGCATTGCTCGAGTCTCCTCCCAGCACGTTTGGCGCCTTCTAATCAGCCAGTGAAGGTCCAGGTAAGTAATTCCCCTCAGTGCAAGGCCAAAGCCATGTTTGTTTTTTTCTTTTTTTTATTAAAGTTTATATTTTAATCATCTCAAAACAATTACAATTTTATAAAAAGCAAAATTACAAAATCCTCCCCACCCAACACCAATCCCCCCACCTTGCAGAGAAAGAAAAAAAAAATATTTACTTAACCGTCCCATTCCTTCCAAATACTATCCCACTTTGCATAGGACCCTCTTTGTCTATATAAGATCCTCTCATAGCTTTTCACCTTCATAACCAGACATATCCAGTTGTTACTGTCTGGAGCGGAGGAGGAAAACCATCTTCTAGATATGAGAAGACTGGCCAAAAACATCACTTTGATCAACAGTCGGCGCTTCATAGGCTGACAGTCAACTTCCGATAAATCCCCCAAGACCCAAACTTTGGGAGATAGAGGAATATCAATATTCAGTCTCTGGGCCAAAGTTGTTTGAACCATTCTCCAATACTTGCTCACTATCGGGCAATCCCAGAACAGATGTAAATGATCTGCCCTGGGGTCACCGCAGCGGGGGCAATCAGAGGAGGCTCTGAGTCCCCTCCTATGAAGCCATAATGGTGTAACATATATTTTGTGCATAATATTGAACTGTACAACAGTATGATTAAAATTGTGTGAAACCTGACTTATGTTATCCCCTACATTCTCCCAATCCGGGGAACCCACCTCTGAAAGTGAAGAAGACCAGGATCTCTGTCCTGGAGAAAGGCATTCCCCCAAAAAAATTTCATCAAGTGCATATAACAATGAGAAACTTTAACTTTTATGCCACCTTTCTTACAAATCAAATCGTGTAAAAATTCAGGAGTGTCTATATTTAGTAAAAGACTATCAGAAATACTAAAAAGTGTCGACCTCAACTGAAAATATGCATACCAAGCCACCTCACCTAAATTTACCTTTTGTTTTAGCTCCATAAGAGACAGGATTTGTCCACCTTTAACCACTTGATTCAGATACTGAATATTTCTCATTCTCTAATATTGCCGACAGTTTATATCGTCTAGGTTCAGAAACTTTGAGTTATGCCATATTGGAGTACAAATAAGTGATGCCTTAACTTTAAACCAGCTCTTTATAATCATCCAGGCTTTTGTAGCCATTCTGCAGAAAGGTTTGTAGCCAGTCTGAATATTAAATAAATAATCAGACTCTAGTACTGTAAATAAATCCAAAAAGCCTGAGTCTTTCACCAATTTTCTACAGAGTTGGCTACTTTCCCAGTCGTTAAAAAAACAAAGTTGAGAGGCCATAAAATAACCCCTAAAATGGGGGAGGTTAAGACCTCCCCGATTGTAGGGCATAGAAAAGTAGAGCGCCTTTAATCTCACACGCTTCCTCCCCCATAGTAAATCATTAACCATCCACTCTATTAATCTAAAATATTTATCTTCAATCCATACAGGCGAATTGCGAAGAACATAAAGAACCTGGGGCAGCACCACCATTTTTATTATTGAAATTCTGTCTGCTCTTGCGGGCAGAATTTTTTGCCATATCTTAATTTTCGATCTCACTTTAGACAATAACGGAATCAAGTTGAGTTGTAGATAATCTTGAATTTTGGCGGAAACTGTTATCCCCAGGTACTTTATTGAATCAGAGATCGATAACCGATTAGTCAAATTTTCCATAGATCCTCGCAATTTGTCTATAGGGAGAAGAGCAGTCTTCTCCCAGTTAACCTCCAGGCCAGAAGGATCGGAAAATAAGTTAACCAACGCCATTATTTGAGGAAGTGTCTTTTCTGTTTGGTGAATAAAAAACAAAATATCATCTGCATAGAGGGATATACGGTCCTGCTTCCCCATTACACCAAAACCAGCCACTCCCAAATCCCGCCTTGTACTAGCTGCGAGAGGTTCAATATAAATATTAAATAAGAGGGGGGAAAGAGGACATCCTTGACGGGTGCCTCTTCCTAGTGCAAAACTCTCTGTCAACATATCATTAATCCTAATTCTGGCAACTGGAGATTTATATAACAGCTGAACAATCGCCATAAATTTGGGGCCAAAACCTATTTTTTTCATCACCTCCCAGAGGAACGTCCACTCGACCCTGTCGAACAACTTAGTGGCATCTAACAACAGGATGGAGCGGGCGTCGCTCCCAGGGGACTGAATGTTAGTGAAAAACATATGCAAATTATGATGAGTGCCCCTATTTGGCATAAAGCCATTTTGATCTAGATGAATAACAGAAGACATAACCCGGGAGAGCCTCTTAGCCAGGACTTTTGATAATAACTTAACGTCCGTATTTAATAAGGAGATTAGTCTATATGAACTCAAATCCACCAGATCGTTATCTTTTTTAGGAATTAGGACTATCAAAGCTTCCATCATGGACTGTGGTAAACCCCCTCCCTGTAGTGCTTGAGAAAACACCTCCAATAGGTGGGGAAGGATGACATCACTATACTTACGGCAAAGTTCATACGGAAGACCATCTAACCCTGGCGATAAATTCCCAGAGATAGACTTCATGGCCTCCTTGATCTCCAAGAGAGACAACTCTCTTTTCAAAGAATTTTTTTGGACTTCCGTTAGCATCGGAAGATAGATTTTCTCCAGGAACTGCCTCGCCAGGTCAGGTGGCAAACCGGGTGAAGCTGTATATATCTGGGAAAAATATTGCAGAAAGGTATCTCTAATTCCCTCTGAATCTGATATAACTACACCGTCTAAATTATATATCAAAGTAATAGCTTTCCTTTTCCTATCCTGTTGTGAAATTATTCTAGCTAGGAGCTTGCCAGGGCGTCCGGACTCTTAGAAATATTTGTGTCCCTTAAAAAATAAACTATGGTTTGCCTTCTCGATTACATATTCCTCCAGAGAGCAACTAGCCTTCTGCATCTCTTCCTTATTACATTCAGTAGTTGATTAATAAATCGCTCCGTTGTAGATGCCACAGTCTTGACCAGTTCCTCCTCTTTTTTCCTAAATGTTCTCTTCACAGCAGTGATATCACTTATAAGGACCCCCCTCAAATATGCTTTCAAAGCGTCCCAAACTACATTGATGTTAGCAGAGGGGAGATTCACCTCCCAAAAGGAGGATATAAGTAATTTAGTAGACTGATAATTATCCATAATGGTAAGCCAATATGGATTCAGCTTAAAGCCAAGCCCCCTGTTATCTTTATTCTCCCCAATACGAACCTCAATTGATACGGGTGAGTAATCTGAAACTGTTCTTACTCCATATCGTATCCTTCTAATATTATTTAAATTACTCTCATTGGTAAGCGCTAGATCGATCCTGGACATTGCTCTACCACCCCTGCTGACAGAGGAGTATACTCTCTTTCCTCCGCCAAGATGTTCCCATATATCCACCAATCCAATTTCCGAACAAAACTGAGGCAATGGAGAATTGCAATTATTCCTTACCCAATCTGCATCTAAAGTCAGTCTGTCCTTTTTAGGATGCATAACAGCGTTAAAGTCTCCCATCAGAACAAGCCAACATTCTGGTCTCTTTTCCAAAAAAAGCAATAGTTGGTAAAGTGGATACATCGAAAATGGCGGAGGTATATAAAAAAAGGCGAGAATATAGCTACAGCCATAAAGCCTACCATACAAAAATATAAATCTACCCTGGTTGTCTATATAGGATTCTATTAAATTAAAATCTACAGAGTTATGAATCAGCACCGAAACACCCCTAGAGGCACTACTAAAGGTAGAATGATAGGCTTGAGAGTGCCATCCCGTCATTAGGCGGGTCACAGTCTCTTTAGTAAGATGGGTTTCCAATGTGCAAACAATTGCAGGAAGATGTATTTTTATTGCATCCATAATAGCTTGCCTCTTAGTCCTTTCCCCAAGATCTGTAACATTCCAAGAGACAATTCTGATTGACATCAATTAAAACAAAGAGAGAGAAAAAAAAAACATTTTTCTGCAAGGTGGATTCCCTCCCCCACTCCCCCCCCCCTCGGTTCCCTCCCACGCTCCCCCCCCTCTACTGGTCCGCCTGATCTCGTCAGCAAACCTCTACCTTCTGGCCATTCCCCCTCACTAGCCCCAACCCCCCTCCACCACCTCCATCACAGTATTACAAAGTTTCATATGCCCAGTTTCTCCATCCACTCCAGCACTTGTTGCGGTTTTTCAAAAAATTGGGAAGTCCCATTGTAAATTACTCTAAGTTTTGCTGGATATTGTAAAGAGTATTTAATGTCCTTAGACGCCAAGCGTTTCTTTATCTCAATGAAGCTTCTTCTTTTTTCTTGAGTCTGCCGAGAAAATTCAGGGAAAAACAGCAGTTTAGTGCCCTGATATTCAATAGGTGAGCATTCTCTTGCTCTTCTCAATATCATGTCTCTGTCCATGGACTATAACAACTTCATTAAAATTGCTCGTGGCGGCCTCCCTGGAATGGTTTTCCCCCCTGGAATCCTATGGGCTCTTTCTATTTGAAACATAGAGGAGAAATGTTCGCTGCCCAAATTTTCCAGAATCACCTACTTAAGTTGTTCAACTAACTGGTGGCTTTCATCTGCTTCTGGAAATCCAACTATGCAAATATTATACCGCCTTGATCTATTTTCCAAATCTTCCAACTTATTCTGTAGAAGATGGTTTTCTGAAGCCAAAAACAGAGTCTTAGATTTTAATATATCCATATCAAGTTGCAGAGAGTCGACCGTCTTTTCCACGTTAAAAACTCGATCGCGGATTTTTGCCAAGTCTTCTCTTATTAAGGACATGTCACTCTGCATTGACCGCAATTGAGTAGCCATCCCTTGCACTAAAATGCCATTATTTTTTACAGCGCTCAGGATTTTTTCCAGAACTAAGGGGTCGTGTTTGATTTCTATTTGCGAACTTTCCCCCCCTCCTTCCTGACCTGCCTCCGATGACACATCTTCAGGGAATTCTTCATCTTGAGGAATTTTAACAGTTTTCTTAGGGTTAACACTCAGTTTCCCTTTAAATAAACCCTTTTCATTTAGGGAAGGAGATTTCAAAAACTTATCGATTTTACTTTCTGGTGTTTTAGACCCTAACTTTGTCCCAGAAGAGTCGACTGAGCGCTGATTTAGAGCCATTAGTTGTTTAGACCCCTTTCAATATGTATACCTTTTTATTAATATTTAAAAAATTTTTTCTTCTTTTTTCCCCACTCCTCCTTTCCTTCTTTGGTTATATAGAGTATTTGAGGGCTTTCCCCCTTTTTTTTTGTTTTTGGTATTAAGCCCTTTTCAGTTGGCTTCTCTCTCCTTTTATTATATTATTATTCTTTTTCTCCTCTTTTTTTCCCTTTTTTTTTTTTTCTTTTTTTTATCCCTTTCCTCCGTTCCTTTTTTTTTTTTCCTTTTTCTTCCCTTTTCGCTCCTGCCTTTGTTCTTTGTTAGCACTGGTTAGGCACCGGTTTAACTTCAAGTGCCAAAACCAAAGCCTATAGTACTAATGATATTAAGCGGAGTATCGGAAAAGTGCATACATGTAGGCAAAAGGAGGAATAGGGGTAATGCAGCTATATCAAAAACCGCTTAATTTTTCTCATGTGTCCGGCGTCTTCACCCAGAGAATCGGGCACAGGCAGAAGCAGGAGCCGGAGCAGGAGCCGCGACTCAGCGAGAGGAGGGGGCAAAAACGGCGAGGTCAGCAGGAGGCCAGCAGGAGCAGAAACAAACAGGACACTAGCACCAGCAAAAGGAAGGAACAGGAGCGACAAGGCCAGCACAGGAGCGGAGGAGAGAAGAAAACCAGCAGACCCGAGGCAGGGGTGAGAGACGCGACAGGCAGCATACAGCAGCCTCCCTCCAAAAGCCAACATCTACCACGAGCGGCAACGAGCGACCGCAAACTGGAAACCGTGGGAAGATCCGACGTGCTCAGGGCTCCCGGAGGCCGTATGGGGTCCGGCGTGCTCAGGTGTCAGCGGGAGACAAAGGCTTCAGGCATCGGTTGGAGAGCGGGGGAGGGAGAGCAGGAGAAGGAGAGCGCGACGTGTACTGTTCACGTCATCACGCCCCTCACAAACATTACAAAACCATAGCCATGTTAGCTGTAAGCCTTACACTGATTGGCTGGCGGGAACACGTGATACTAGTTCATATAGAAGCTGAGGTCCGGCGCTCGGCTGATTCAGCGTAAGGGAGAGCAGACAGTAGGCAGGGACAGATAGCGTTTTGCTCTAAACTTACCGATTTCACTCCAAAAACCTTATCGAAAGACCTAATAGTCCTAGAGTGTGTTTTTGACAGCAGTGCAGCACCTTTTTTTTTTATGAGAAGAGGTTTGCTTCAGCACTATCAGGAAAAATAACAATAACATTACGCCTAGGGATTCTGTTTTGGAGAGTTGTATGTGGGGGAAGTACACAAGTTATTGTATGATCAACAGGTATAAAGAATGTGAGACTTAGATCCTACAGACATTTTTCTGAACAAATATCATAAAGTTTTATTATAAATATTTTTTTAATCTAAACAAATTGATGATTCATATAGTGATGTTCCCCTTTTTTGAGTCCCATTATTTGCAATATAGAGTCACTTATGGAGAACTTGATTAATTGGTTGGACAGTATTTTATAAACCATAGATTTATTAAAACATATGGATAATTTGGACTGGAGGGAGACATTTATGTTAAGATATGTGAGCCCTGAACACCTCTATGAAACATGAGACAGCCATTGTAGCATGGTCCCGGAACAGAGTGGTGAAGTGGCAACACAAGAATGGAAAAAAATGGTGATGTCAGCACAGCCAAACAGGGACACTAGTGACCCCATAACAGACCGGTGAGACTGGAAACAGCATGAAGAGTCACAATTGTGGCTGAGGAAAAGACTGGTGAGGATTAGTGTTGAGAGAACAGTTCGAGCATCGATCGGGTTCGTACCGAATTTTGGGGTGTCCGGGACACGGACCCGAACCCGGACATTTTCAAAAAAGTTTGGGTTCGGGTTCTTTGTTCGTCGATTTCTTCCCTCTTTCTGAAGGGCTGCACAGCAGCCAATCAGCTAGCGTTTTACTTCTTGCCGCCCTAAGAGCCCATCACAGCCACGCTTACTAATGGCATGGTTGTGATTGGCCAAGTGCAGCATGTGACCCAGCCTCTATTTAAGCTGGAGTCACGTAGCGCCGCAAGTCACACTGCTCTGATTAGTGTGGGGAGAGGACGCAGCTTCTGTCAGGGCGAAATTAGGCAGGGTAAAGTCAGCAACAGCACCTAATGAACGGATCGATCTACAGCTGTGAATGATTGAACTTCTGCTACTAATTTTTTTTTTTGCTATATCCTACATAACGGGCTTGGCTGTGCTAATTGTCTCACCTAGAAACTCAGGATAGCAATTTCTATATTTTATTAAGGGGTTAAATACAATTGCATAAATACCAATCCCCTAAATCTGGTGTTCCAGCTTTGGCTAGACAAGTATAATACTGTCTGCTGTCTGGCAAAGGATAGATTATTTTCTGTGGTGAAATTCAATTGCCAAAATAGCAATACCCTGAATCTGGTGTCCCAGCTGTTGCAGGCCAGGTTTCATAGTGTCCACGAAAACATATATTTTGTTCTGGGGTGAAAATAATCTGCCAAAATAGCAATACCCTGAATCTGGTGTCCCAGCTGTTGCAGGCCAGGTTTCATAGTGTCCGCCAAAACATATATTTGGCTCTGGGGTGAAATTAATTTGCCAAAATAGCAATACCCTGAATCTGGTGTCCCAGCTGTTGCAGGCCAGGTTTCATAGTGTCCGCCAAAACATATATTTTGTTCTGGGGTGAAATGAATTTGCCAAAATAGCAATACCTTAAATCTGGTGTCCCAGCTGTTGCAGGCCAGGTTTCATAGTGTCCGCCAAAACATATGTTTTGTTCTGGGGTGTAATTCACTTGCCAAAATAGCAATACCCTGAATCTGGTGTCCCAGCTGTTGCAGGCCAGGTTTCATAGTGTCCGCCAAAACATATATTTTGTTCTGGAGTGAAATTAATTTGCCAAAATAGCAATACCCTGAATCTGGTGTCCCAGCTGTTGCAGGCCAGGTTTCATAGTGTCTGCCAAAACATATATTTTGTTCTGGGGTGAAATTATTTTGCCAAAAATGCAATACCCTGAATCTAGTGTCCCAGCTGTTGCAGGCCAGGTTTCATAGTGTCCGCCAAAACATATATTTTGTTCTGGGGTGTAATTCACTTGCCAAAATAGCAATACCCTGAATCTGGTGTCCCAGCTGTTGCAGGCCAGGTTTCATAGTGTCCGCCAAAACATATATTTTGTTCTGGGGTGTAATTCACTTGCCAAAATAGCAATACCCTGAATCTGGTGTCCCAGCTGTTGCAGGCCAGGTTTCATAGTGTCCGCCAAAACATATATTTTGTTCTGGGGTGAAATTAATTTGCCAAGATAGCAATACCCTGAATCTGGTGTCCCAGCTGTTGCAGGCCTGGTTTCATAGTGTCCGCCAAAACATATATTTTGTTCTGGGCTGAAATTAATCTGCCAAAATAGCAATACCCTGAATCTGGTGTCCCAGCTGTTGCAGGCCAGGTTTCATAGTGTCCACCAAAACATATATTTTGTTCTGTGGTAAAATTAATTTGCCAAAATAGCAATACCCTAAATCTGGTGTCCCAGCTGTTGCAGGCCAGGTTTCATAGTGTCCGCCAAAACATATATTTTGTTCTGGGCTGAAATTAATCTGCCAAAATAGCAATACCCTGAAACTGATGTTCGAGCTGTTGCAGGCCAAGTGTAAATCTGTCCATAAAAGGATACCTTTCATCCAGGGCCTAAATACTAGCCCTAAAAGAGATATTCCCCTAAATCAGTGGTTACTGCTGTGCCTGGATTAGTGTAATACGCTACATAAATAAATAGGCAGATAGTGTTAGGTGCCTGTAAAAAAAGGCCTGAAATTGAAATCAATACATTTGGCCAAATATTTTTTCTCCTGATTGTGGTGCTTGGTGAACGGTAACAATGAGGAAAACATCTAGTAAGGGACGCGGACGCGGTCGTGGTGTTGTTAGTGTACCCTCTGGTGCTGGGAGAGGACGTGGCCATTCTGCCACAGCCACACGTCCTAGTGAACCAACTACCTCAGGTTCCAGTACCCACCAGAATTGACAGCGATATTTGGTGAAGCCCAATGCCGTTCTAAGGATGGTAAGGCCTGAGCAGGTACAGGCGCTAGTCAATTGGGTGGCCGACAGTGGATCCAGCATGTTCACAACATTATCTCCCACCCAATCTTCTGCAGAAAACGCACAGGTGGCACCTGAAAACCAAGCCCATCAGTCTGTCACATCACCCCCATGCATATCAGGGAGACTGTCTGAGCCTCAAGTTATGCAGCAGTCTCTTATGCTGTTTGAAGACTCTGCTGGCAGGGTTTCCCAAGGGAATCCACATAGCCCTTCCCCAGTGGTGGAAGACATAGAATGCACTGATGCACAACCACAGATGTTTCCTGATGATGAGGACATGGGAATACCACCTCATCGGAGTCCGCACGTCTCTGATGATGACGAAACACAGGTGCCAACTGCTGCGTCTTTCTGCAGTGTGCAGACCGAACAGGAGGTCAGGGAGGAAGACTGTGTGAAAGACGATGCAGAGGACGATGAGGTCCTAGACCCCACATGGAATGAAGGTCGTGCCACTGACTTTTATAGTTCAGAGGAAAAGGCAGTGGTGAGACCGAGCCAACAGCGTAGCAAAAGAGGGAGCAGGGGGCAAAAGCAGACCAGCCGCCGCCAAGAGAGTTCGCCTGCTACTGGCCACCGCCACCAGGGACCGAGCACCCCAAAGGCAGCTTCAAGGAGTTCCCTGGCATGACATGTGCTGACGACAAGACCCGAGTGGTTTGCACGCTGTGCCATCAGATCCTGAAGCGAGGCATTAACGTTCTGAACCTTAGCACAACCTGCATGACCAGGCATCTACATGCAAAGCATGAACTGCAGTGGAGTAAACACCTTAAAAGCAAGGAACTCACTCTGGCTCCCCCTGCTCCCTCTTCTGCTGCTGCCTCGGCCTCTTCCTCCGCCTCGGGAGAAACGTTGGCACCTGCCGCCCACCAAACAGAGGATTTGCCACCGACACCACCACCTGCGTCACCAAGCATCTCCACCATGTCACACTCTCCATCTCACAAACCTTGAAGAGAAAGCGTAAATTCCCACCTAGCCACCCTCGAGCCCAGGGCCTGAATGCCAGCATTTCTAAACTACTGGCCTTTGAAATGCTGTCATTCAGGCTGGTGGACACAGACAACTTCAAACAGCTGATGTCCATGGCTGTCCCACAGTATGTTGTTCCCAGCCGCCACTACTTCTCCAAGACAGCCGTGCCTTCCCTGCACAACCAAGTATCTGATAAAATCAAGTGTGCACTGCGCAATGCCATCTGTGGCAAGGTCCACCTAACCACAGATACGTAGACCAGTAAGCACGGCCAGGGACGCTATATCTCCCTAACTGCACACTGGGTAAATGTAGTGGCGGCTGGGCCGCAGGCGGAGAGCTGTTTGGCGCACGTCCTTCCGCCGCCAAGGATCGCAGGGCATCATTCTTTGCCTCCTGTAGCCTCCTCCTCCTACTCGGCTTCCTCCTCCTCTGCTTCCACCAGCTCATCCAGTCAGCCACACACCTTCACCAGCAACTTCAGCACAGCCCGGGGTAAACGTCAGCAGGCCATTCTGAAACTCATATGTTTGGGGGACAGGCCCCACACTGGGCAGGAGATGTGGCGGGGTATTGAACAACAGACTGACGAGTGGTTTCTGCTGGTGGGCCTCAAGCCCATCCTGGTGTTCTGCGATAATGGGCGAAATCTCGTCGCAGCTCTGGGACTAGCCGGTTTGACGCACATCCCTTGCCTGGCGCATGTGCTGATTTTGGTGGTGCAGAAGTTCATTCACAACTACCCCAACATGTCAGAGCTGCTGCATAAAGTGAGGGCCGTCTGTGCGCGCTTCCGGCGTTCACATCCTGCCGCTGCTCGCCTGTTTGCACTACAGCGGAACTTCGGCCTTCCCGCTCACCACCTCATATGCGACGTGCCCACCAGGTGGAACTCCACCTTGCACATGCTGGAGAGACTGTGCGAGCAGCAGCAGGCCATAGTGGAGTTTCAGCTGCAGCACGCACCCGTCAGTCGCACTGCGGAACAGCACCACTTCACCACCAATGATTGAGCCTCCATGCGAGACCTGTGTGCCCTGTTGCACTGTTTTGAGTACTCCACCAACATGGCCAGTGGCGATGACACCGTTATCAGCGTTACAATACCACTTCTATGTCTCCTTCAGAAAACGCTTAGGGCGATGATGGAAGAGGAGGTGGCCCAGGAGGAGGAGGAGGAGGATGAGGGGTCATTTTTAGCACTTTCAGGCCAGTCCGTTAGAAGTGACTCAGAGGGAGGTTTTTTACAACAGCAGAGGGCAGGTACAAATGTGGCCAGCCAGGGCCCACTACTGGAGGACGAGGAGGATGAGGAGGAGGTGGAGGAGGATGAGGATGAAGCAGGTTCACAGCGGGGTGGCACCCGACACAGCTCAGGCCCATCACTGGTGCGTGGCTGGGGGGATACGGAGGACGATGACGATACGCCTCCCACAGAGGACAGCTTGTCCTTACCTCTGGGGAGCCTGGCATATATGAGCGACTACATGCTGCACGACAGCAGAGTTACCAACATTTTAACATGTGCGGATTACTGGGTTGCCACCCTGCTGGATCCCCGGTACAAAGACAATGTGCCCACCTTACTTCCTGCGCGATGAGCGAGTACAAGCGCACGCTGGTAGACGCGCTCATGAGAGCATTCCCAAATGTCACAGGGGAACAGGTAGAAGCCCAAGGCGAAGGCAGAGGAGGCAGAAGAGGAGCAAGAGGTTGCCAACGCAGCTGTGTCATGGCCAGCTCCTCTGAGGGCAGGGTTAGCATGGCAGAAATGTTGAAAAGTTTTGTCCCCACGCCACAGCTAACTGCACTACCACCTGATACGGAACGTGTTAGCAGGAGGCAGAATTTCACTAACATGGTTGAACAGTTCGTCTGCACACCCCTCCACGTACTGACTGATGGTTCGGCCCCATTCAACTTCTGGGTCTCCAAATTGTCCACTTGGCCAGAGTTAACATTTTATGCCTTGGAGGTGCTGGCCTGCCCGGCGGCCAGCGTTTTGTCTGAACGTGTATTCAGCACGGCAGGGGGCGTCATTACTGACAAACGCAGCCGCCTGTCCACAGCCAACGTGGACAAGCTGACGTTCATACAAATGAACCAGGCATGGATCCCACAAGACCTGTGCCTTCCTTGTGCAGAATAGACATTTATAAATGCCTCCCCCTCAACCATGTATTCTTGTACTCTGGGGCACTTCTTTATTGAATCCTCATTTTTTTAACTTTACCATGATCTTGCGGTGCAACCCAAAGTTGAATGAACCTCTCCTCTGTCTGGGTGGTGGGGCCGAAATAACTGAAAGCGGCCTTCCCCGTCGGTGGTTGATATGACGCATGATTCCTTGCTGTGGGACCTCTCTCCTCTGTCTGGGTGGTGGGGCCGAAATAACTGAGAGTGGCCTTCTCTGTGGTGGTTGATATGACGCATGATTTCTTGCTGTGGGACCTCTCTCCTCTGTCTGGGTGCTGTGGATGAA
Source organism: Bufotes viridis (assembly GCA_033119425.1). Taxonomy (NCBI): domain Eukaryota; kingdom Metazoa; phylum Chordata; class Amphibia; order Anura; family Bufonidae; genus Bufotes; species Bufotes viridis. The sequence goes on from CM065589.1 coordinate 607,450,723, forward strand.
ATAACTGAAAGTGGCCTTCTCCAGTGTTGAGTGATATGACGAATGATTCCTTGCATTGGGACCTCTCTCCAATTGATATTGGTTAAATTTTATTTATTTTATTTTATTTTAATTCATTTCCCTATCTACATTTGTTTGAGGGGATTTAACTACATTTTGCTGCCTTTTGCAGCCCTCTAGCGCGTTCCTGGACTATTTTACAGCCTTTTTAGTGCCTAAAAGTTCGGGTCCCCATTGACTTTAATGGGGTTCGGGATAAAGTTCGGGTCGAGTTCGGATCCCAAACCCGAACATTTTCGGGAAATTCGGCCGAACTTCTCGAACCCGAACATCCAGGTGTTCGCTCATCTCTAGTGAGGATGGCAACCACATCCAGAGTCACAATAACAGCCCTGGAACAGAGTGTGGAGGGTGGCAACAGCATGACTTGTCGCAATAGAGGCCCCGGAACAGAGTGAGGAGGTTAACAACAGCAGTGGCAGTAACAGCACAAGATGATGGCAGATCACAGTAGTAGCAGATTTCAGTAGAGGTATCAGGTGGGTGGCAACATCAGAATAGTAGCAGCAGCACATGTCAAGAAGTAAATGGCCATATTTCACAATATTCCGGTGTGACAGCGCATTACAGTCAGATAATTACTGTCAGAATAATGTAATCTGTTACATCTGGCACCGGTGTCTGGAAATCCTGGTTGTTCCAGGACTAATTTATTTTGACAATTTTTTTAACATTTTGTGTTGAAAGGTGAGTTCTCTTTAGGGTAATTATGCCACCTGCCGCAGTAACCATCCTCTCTGATACTACACTACTGGCTAGTAAGGAAAATCCAATTGCAGCACCAATTCAAGTGGCCTGCCCATTGTCCAAGGGATCTTGGATCTGGGGAAACAGTGTTCAGTTCAATTAAGCCATTTGTTGGTTCATATTCTACTCCATGTCCTACTTCTGGTGGTTGGCTATTTCAGTAGGCGGCTGAAGAAAACTGTTCATCATAGACTTAAGAATTAAGTTGCTGCTGATGAAGTTGGTGTTGCTCCTGCCCCCCCCTTCCCACCTCCAGCAGCCTTGACAATGTAGCATGAGCTCAGAGGGTCCCCCTGCTTAGAGCTTCATGTGATGTAGGCATTGACCAATAGACTACAAAGGATGCCCCCATTTTGGTTCGGTAGTGAGTGTCTAACATTGAGGAGATCCAGTAGTCATCCGTCTGCCCAATTATGATAATGCAGCTGTCACTACACAACAACTAAGCATTCATGTGACCATTTACACAAGGGACTCGTTGGGGCTCAGTGCATTTTTCTACACTGCATACAGCCACAGTCTGTCAGTGTCGTCTGCATCGTTGCCCTCTAGCTCCAAATACTCCTCCTGCTCCTCTCCTGTCACTTGGGAAAATAGTTCTGTATAGAATTCCTGGGCATTTATATCTTCCTCCTCCTCTTCCTCCTCCAGTGTCAGTTCAGCCTCCACAAGGTTTAGGTGGCCATGAGATGTAGGCACAACGTCTTCTGTCCTCTTGCCAGTCAGATTTATCAGCATCCTCTCCAGGACGTTAATGAGTGGAATGACATCATTCATTCCATAGTCCTGGATATTGACAAATAAAGTGGCCTCTTCAGAGGGCCTGAGCAAATGGCAGTTGTCACACATGAGAGTCCACTGTCTAACTTCAAAGTTACACCAGGGAGTAGTCCTGTCCATCTGCATCAAAAAATCGGCCACAGGTTTCCTCTGCTTATACAATCGATCCAACATATGGACCATGGAGTTCCAATAATTATAACCATCGTATATGAGGCAATGTAGGTGAACACAATTCTGCCTTTTCAGGTCAAGGACGGTGTGTTTTGCACGGTAAGAGTGGCTGAAGTGCACACACAGTTTCTTTTGCAATTGAAGACATCTTGCAGTTGGGTGTAAGACTTGATGAACTGGTTGACAACCAGATTGAAGACATGCATAAAGAAGGGTGCATGGTCAGCCCTGGCTGATGAAGGACAGACATAATGTTCTTCCCGTTATCCGTGACTATGGTTCCTATGTCCAGTTTGTGTCGAGACAGCCACAATTCAATTTCTCCGATGATGCAAAGCAGTTCCTCCCTGGTGTGACTCCAATTGCCCAGCCTGGCCAGGTGAAGAACTGCAAGGCCATCCCGAACTGTGACTTCAATGGAGGCTGAGGACAAGGTGGAGGATGAGGCAGAGGAGAATATTGGAGCAGAAATCCCACGATTACCACATAAAGGCTGCATTACAATTGGCTGCACAGCAAAGTTGCTGGTGTGCCTAGGATGGAAGCACATGTACTCAGTGGGCTGTAAAGGTCATATATTATCCTTGACCGTAGTGACAGCACCACATGTCAGTGCTGGCAGGAACTATAGCAAACGCTAATAAGCTGAAGGACTGGTGCACCTTCTGCTTAACAAATGTGTTCAAGGCTGGTACAGCTTTTTTAGAGAAATAACTTGGAAGTATCTACCTTGGGTGTGCACAAGTAGGGTTGAGCGAACCCGGACTGTAAAACATTTCCGTTATAGTTCGGCTTCGGGTTCGGTGTTCGGAGATTTTATGGTGCTTGTTGAAAAGCTGCAGGGCAGCCAGTCAACCAGCGTTTTATCATGTGTGTCCTTAGAAGCCATCACAGCCATGCCTACTAATAGGCATGGCTGTGATTGGCCAAGTGCAGCATGTGGCCCAGCCCCTATATAATCTGGAGTTACGTAGCGCCGCACTTCACTCTGCTCTTATTAGAGTAGAGATAGGATGCTGCTGTGAGGAAGAGAATAGGAAAGAATCTTAATATCTGATATCAGAACCAGTTCACTCAGCAACCTACAGCAATTGTTTCTTGTGGGTGAAATGAAACATTTTTTTTACCCTGTCCTGAGGCCAGTGACACAGGAAAACAAGTTTTATCCATCTGTTAGTTAGGTGGGTGTCAGCGGCCATTTTGTACAAGTGTAGTGCACTTACACCTGCATGTGGGCCAGGGCTGATAATTCAATCCTGTTCTTTAGTTCAGTGTGGCAACATATATCCATTTTTTAAGTTCACCTGTACTGCATATGTGCCAGGGGAAGGAAAAATAATATAATTAATCCGTCCGTGATTTTAGGGACCCAGGGGGTGACATTTAAAATTTTTTTTGCTGTAAAGTACCCATGTAAGTGTAATAAATTCAGTAAATCCATCTGTTAGATTGTGGGGGGAAATTTTTTTATTTATTTTTGGCTGAAAAGTACATTTGCTATGTGCACTGCATTTGTGATGGTGAAAGAAAATCATTTAAATCCATCAGTTTCATTTGTGGGTGAAAAAAAACATACTTTTGTTCCATAAAGTACCTTTTATGCCTGCACTGCAAATCTAATAGTGGGGGGAATTCACTCTTTTGGCAGTCAAGTACTCCTGGGGCCTGAGCTGTGTATCTTACAGTGAAATAAAATCAATAAATTCAGCTGTTAGATTTTGGGGGACATTTCCACGGTTATCAGGCCAGCCATTCACGTGACAGTGACAACAATAATTCAATTAAATTAATCTGTGGCGATTCAAAATGTCAGCTATATACAATCACACACCTGTATAGAGCAGCCTTTATGTGCATGGAATTGACTTGTTGAATCTGACTTTTCTACAGCTTACACATCAGACACCTAGGCGTTAATCAAGTAGATTTTTAATCCTGAGATTGTATTAAAAGATGTTGCAGGGTAATCCAGATGGTAAAAGAATTATGCCAACAATATTCTCCTTGCTAAGAAGATAGATGCTGCTATTCAGAAAACTGAGCACACTAAGAGCAAGGCATCACTGGGAAAACAGGGAGTGGCTAGGCTAAACTAACTAGAAACCTAAAAACAGGGGGGGGGGGAGCATACCAATACACAATGCAACATACTGGAACAGAACACTCCCCGTCTTGTATCAGTAGATCCCACTATATATATATATATATATATATATATATATATATATATATATATATACAATGGAATTGTATGAAATAACAATAGCTTGCAGATGCAAATAATGTCAATCTACCTGAAAATGAAACATGCTATGAACATTTATTCAAATCAAAAAAGAATATGTCTTCAGTTCAGGCCATAGAGCTGGTAGTGGAACAAGTCTTAGAAGATGTTGAGCATCTTTGGCAGAAGGGATCTCAACATGGAAGTTCTGCAGGCATGAGTAACAGAACTTCTGTAACATGCAGAAGAAGGTCTTGATTGCTCCACCTCTAGCGGTTCTTACTTCCACCTTACGAACCTTCCCATCCGAACTTGAAACAACTTTAGTAATAAGTCCAGTAGGCCAATCGAGCAATCAACTTCTTGGCTCTTAACAGAACAAAATCTCCTTACTTTAAATTAGGCCTTGGTTCTTGCCACCTTCTGCGTTCTTGCAAGAGGCAGAGGTACTTTCTTCATAACTAGGGTAAAGTTCGGGTTCGTACCGAACATTAAGTTTTTTCGCACCCGGACCAGAACCCGAACATTTCGTATAAGTTTGGCCTTGTTGTTCGGCAATTTTTTCCCGCTTTTTGAATGGCTGCAGGGCAGCCAATCAACAAGCGTTTTACTACTTTGTCCTACTAATGGCATGGTTGTGATTGGCTGAGTGCAGCATGTGACTCAGCCTCTATTTAAGCTGGAGGCACGTAGCGCTGCACGTCACTATGCTCTTCACAGTGTAGGGATAGGATACTGCCGGTTCTGTGAGGGAGAGATTAGGGAGGAAATCTGTTGAACTTGGTGGTGTTAAATCTTCAAGCTACAGCAATTATTGAGGGTGCTATGCCACATATATGTACCCAGCCCTGAGCCCAGTGATACTGCCAAATAATTTATAATCCATCTGTTAGTGAGGTGGGGGTCGGCGACCATTTCAGCACCTGCAGTGTCCTTGAAACTGCATCTGACTTGCATATCTGTCAACCTGCAAGGGGCATCAGTCTAATCCTTTTTTGGTAGCTCCGTGGAGGAAAAATTCCTTTTGTTGTTCCACAGAGCAGGTTTGCATACAACGCACAAAAACGTATTTTAAAATTTTGCAGTGGCAAACTGCATTTCTGTATTTGGGGAAATAAATCAGTATTGTTGTTTCTCAGAGCAGTTTGGCATTAAACGCTTTTGTGGCTGGTCTCCTTGAGATCAGCTATTATTTGGTTTGAGTAGTCTCCAAGGCATTGCTCCCGGTTAGCCAGAAACATACTCCACACTGATGAGGGGCAACAGACAGCTGTGGATGGATAACTGGCTTAGGTTTTCCCCATCACATCCTTAAAACTTGTAAAAAAGCGGGATCTTGACATAGGGGCCACTTAATATGGTGGATTTGGTGATCTCTGTAATGGAGACACCCCTTTGCTCAGTTTTCCTTCCTTTGAGGGATATCTGGCTTTCATTGTGTTGTAGACCCATAACTGGGGCTCCACATTTATTTTGCATATTCCTGTTTCCCAGGGAGCTTTGCACTTCGGATTGCTGTGTTCAGACTCTTAACTGAGGCTCCGCAGTGTTTTTGGGGCTGGTCTCCCTGAGCTATTGGTTTGATTAAACTCTAAAAAACCTAGTTTAAAATTTAGCAGTGACATACAGCATTTGTGTATTTGGGGGAAATAAATCAGTATTGTTGTTACACAACACACAAAAACCTGTTTTAAATTTCAGCAGTGACATTCTGCATTCCTGTAGTTTGTTGCAATAAACAATAAACTGGCTTTGTGCTACATATCAGATCTGAGGCCGACCCTGTATTACAGTCATTTTAAGTAACCTTTTGAACTCTGCATTTACACTGTTGGTTGCAAACACACTGGTTTTGTTGTAGATAGCACATTTGCGGTGTACGCTGCATTTCTGACAGTCAAATTAAACCGTTAACTTCTGCTGTTACATTGTTGGTTGAAAAAAATCGAATTTTTGTTGATAGTGAAGTAATTGTATTGAATTGCTCCGTTACACTGACCCCGGCAATACCTTACTGTTAGTGAACTTAATTGTTGACTATTGGCAGATAAATTGACACCTGAGATAAACCATATGTGAGTTTGGTGGGTGGACGCAAATAATGAGGAGAACATCAAATAAGAGACGTGGACATGGTCGTGGTGGTGTTGGTGGAACTCCTGTTGCTGGGAGAGGACGTGGCCGTTCTGCGCCAGCTACACATTCAAGTGAAACACCTTCCTCAGGTGCAAGTAGGCGACAGAATCTGCAGCATTATTTGGAAAGCCCGAATTCCACTCTACGGATGGTGAGGCCAGATCAAGTACAGGCGATAGTAGATTGGGTGGCTGACCGTGGCTCCAGTTCCTTCACAGTATCTCCCACCCAGTCCTCTGCAGAAAGCTCAGAGTTGGCACCTGCAGCCCATGCCCATCAGTCTTTCACCTCACCCCCTTGCAAATTAGCCAAGCAGTCCGAGCTCCAACCCATGCAGCAGACTCTTATGCTTTTTGATGACTCTGTTGGCAGGGTTTCCCCGGGAAATCCACATAGCGCTGCCCCAGAAGTGGAAGACATTGAATGCACTGATGTCCAACCACTTATTTTGAAGGATGAGGACATGGGAGGACCACCGCAGCACGTCTCTGATGATTACGAAACACAGGTGCCAACTGCTGTGGCTTTCTGCGGTGTGCAGACCGACGAGGAGGGCAGGGGTCAAGAATGGGTGGAAGATGATGTGGAGGATGATGAGGTCCTAGACCCCGACTGGACTCAAGGTCATGCTAGTTTCGTGTGCAGTTCTGAGGAAGCGGTGGTGGTCGCACAGAGGCAACTGCACAGCAAAAGAGAGAGCAGGGTTCAAAAGCGGACTGGCCGTCCCCGAAACAGTACGCCTGCTATTGCCCACCGCACCCAGAGACTGAGCAAACTAAAGCCAGCTACAAGGAGTTCATTGGCGTAGCAGTTGTGTGAGCAGCAGCGGGCCATAGTGGAGTTTCAGCTACAGCACGCACGGGTCAGTCGCTCTGCAGAAAAGCACCACTTCACCACCAATGAGTGGGCCTCCATGCGAAACCTGTGTGCCTTGTTGCGGTCTTTCGGGCACTCAACCAATATGGCCAGTGCTAATGATGCCGTTCTTAGCATTACAATACCACTTTTATGTCTCCTTGAAAAAACACTTAGGGCGATGATAGAGAAGGATGTGGCACAGGAGGAAGAGGGGGCATTTCAAAGGGTTTCAAGCCAGTCATTCAGAAGTGGCTCAGAGGGTGGGTTCCTGCACCAGCAGAGGCCAGGTACACATTTGGCCAGCCAGGGCACAGTTCTGGAGGACGAGGAGGTAGAGGAGGAGGAGAAGGAACCGGGTTCACAGCAGGGTGGCACCAACACAGCTCATGGCCATCACTGGAGCGTGGCTGGGGGGATACGGAGCACACAGACAATACACAACCTACAGAGGACAGCTTATCCTTACCTCTGGGCAGCCTGGCACTCATGAGCTACTACATGCTGCAGTGCCTGCGCAACGACAGCAGAGTTGCCCACATTTAAACTTGTGCTAAATACTGGGTTGCCACCCTGCTGGATCCCCATTACAAAGACAACGTGCTGTCCTTAATTCCCTCCCTGGAGCATGATAGGAAGATGCGTGACTACTAGCGCACGCTGGTAGACGTGCTCCTGAGGGCATTCCCAACTGACAACGGGGTACAAGTGGAAGCACAAGGCGAAGGCAGAGGAGGAAGAGGTCGCCAATGCAGCTGGCTCATGGCAAGCACCTTAGAAGGCAGGGTTAGCATGGCCGACACGTGGAAAAGCTTTGTCACCATGCCACAGCAACAGTCACCACCAGCTGATATGGAACGTCTTAGCAGGAGGCAGCATTTGAACAATATGGTGGAACAGTTCATGTGCACACTTTTACACGTACTGACTGATGGTTCTGCCCCATTCAAGTTTAGGGTCTCAAAATTGACCACATGGCCTGAGCTTGCCCTTTATGCCTTGGAGGTGCTGGGCTGCCCTGCAGCCAGTGTATTGTCTGAACGTGTATTTAGCACGGCAGGGGGCATCATTACAGACAAACGCAGCCGCCTGTCCATAGCCAACATGGACAAGCTGACGTTCATAAAAATGAATCAGGCATGTATTCCAAAAGACTTGTCTGTACCTTGTACAGAATATACATTTATACCTGCACATTCTTGTTCTAAAGTGCACTTATTCTTTCTTTTCTAAATTTTTATTTGTCCCATTATTTTGGGGGCAACCCCAATTTAAAAGAAAAAGAAAAAAAAAATATATTGTTGTCTACCACCTGCTCCTCCATCACTGCTTCCACCTACAACACCACATTCACCGCCTCCTCAACCTCCGACTCCACATCCACCTCCTCCTCCGAGTTGCAGGTTAATAATTTTCTAAATTTTCTTTATTTTATTTTAAGTCATTTCCCTATCCACATTTGTTTGTAGGGCACTTACCCATATTTTGCTGCCTTTTGCAGCCCTCTAGCTCTTGCCAGGACTTTTTTTACAGCCATTTTAGTTAGGGTCCCCATTGACTTCAATGGGGTTCGGGTCCCGAACCCAAACTTTTTTGTGAAGTTCGGCCGAGCGCGTCGAACCTGAACTTCCAGGTGTCCACTCAACTCTCCAAGTGAGCTAAGTTGATGGGGGTAGTAGTTGTTTTACTCATGGTTAACAGAGCCTCTCTGGGCCAGCATGAAGTGATGGGAAGGACAGCACCATTTCCTTCGAGGCATTCTCTGTTTGTCCAGGGATTCCCTCCAGATGGTGGCCCTGAGTGGAATGTGTTTTTGTTAAAGTGCCTTGGCGGCAGGGTCCCTGGTGTTTGTGGTCCAAAAGAAGGTGGTAGGAAGGAAGAGGTGTCAATGGTTGAGAACAATAAAACACTTACTTAATCACTTGCCTCAGTTTAGTCAGTACAGTTCATCAGCATGGCAAAAGTAATCATTCAAATGCGGCTCATCTGTTTTCCTTGCAACATGCCTGGCAATTGTAAGTTGATGAGTTTTCCTTTTTCCTATATCTGTCTATATTTATTCCACACACTAGCAATAAGGTACTGGATATGAAAACTTCTTGCTTGTAATTAGCAATCCTCATGGCAGTCTCCCTAACAACAGGCATCAGTCTTCTGCTCCAGGTACACTTAGGCTTCTCCCGATCACTAATGCCATAGAGTCCATTAGCCAAGGTGGCTTCTATCTCCACTAGACTTGCTCTATATCCAGACATTGACTCTCGGCTCAGTGCTATATAACTATTATCAACTTGTCCACACTCCTTAGCTTGATCACGGCCAAGTGGCTAAAGTGGCAGTTACATTCTGGACTTCTCAGTTTCAGCTCCTCCATTAACTCCCTTCCTTCTCCAACCACTTAACTAACTTACTGCCTGAACACACCCTAAAGTATGAATCTTTTAGGGGGCGTGAGGGCACATAACAGGTGGTGTTTAGTGTGAGGTTCCCGTCTTTACAGAGATCACCTTGACGTGTGGCAGACGGGCCGAAATAATTTTGTATAAAACTAATTTTGTATTTTATTAATAAGCATAGGATTAACATTAGAGCATTTTTTATGATGTTTTAGTACTTTATTTGGTCTGCAGAGTGCTGTTGCATCCTATATCTTTTTTGTGTATTTAGCTATAGCAATGTGCACCTGCATTGGGATGTGCCGACTGACCCGCTTTTCCTTGCAGTTTGTAGTAGAGTTGTGGCTGACTCCTAGTTGGTCTTGCACTCCTGATTAGCTTGTCTGCCACATGGGCTGTTTTTAATTAGCATAAGTATAAAGCTGCGGTCGGCATTTACTGGAAACCTTTTGGCATCCGCAGATGTATACAGTGGACTCTCATTGCATTTCTTGGAAGTCATCTGGCACCAGGTAAGGTACAGAGTAAGCTCAGTATGCATGTTGGTACCTGCCTTCCCTGTGCAGTGTCCCACTACCCACGTGGGTACTGCAAAGTTTTCGTATCATACTTTATGTGATTAACAGCCTGTTTATTGCTGCAATGTGCCTCTTATGCATAATCCCTACTTACAGAGTATCAGATTGCACTACATTGAGCCGACCACTAGGGGGGATAACACATCCCATATTTAAACCCAGCTCAGGCCTTGTTTTCTGAGAGTCTTCAGCCTGGAGCTCGAAGTTGTCCACATCCTGTTGAAAATCAGCTAAAGAGTAGTGGACACCTGCTAGAAACCTAGCTCTTAAAAGGATTTTAACCTACATATATCTTAAGGAATACAGACCCAAAGGGTAACGGTAATCCCTTCAAGCGCCTCTTGGACCTTTGAAGTTTACCAGTGAAGGAATCATCAGCCTCCGGCAACCTCACTGATCTGCACTGGGATAACAGGGACCAGCATAGAAGTCACCTACCAGTAAGCTAAATCAGAATCCATATCAGTCTAATACATAAACTTAAATTTACACCTATATCAGCATCGGATCATTGCAGCCTTGCCTCTATTAAATTGCAAGAGACTGTATTTGCATACCTGGATGTATATAGAGACGGTTTACTGTGTACTCATTACTTGAAAAAACCTTCAGTAAAGTTTCAAGTTGGATTTCACCATTGCAGTGTCAGTTTACAATTCCTCAATTACTACTACTATAAATGGTTGTACCACCTTGCAATAGGCACATAACTACTGACCATCAAGGGCACCTCAACTACCATCTGGCCCGTGTCCCTTATCAGGGCGTGCCCCAGAGAATCATTGTGCCTTCTTCTCATAGCTTGTGCGAGCCTACCCAGGGAAGACTTGTAACCAGAACTGTATGTACCTCGGCCTACCTAATACTCACACTGTGACCTCACACATAATTCCCCTGCCAGGTCTGGCATACCGCACCTATAGCAGAGTAGACCCAGCATGCATGTGGAACCGACATATCGTTAATATTATAGAGGCCGTGAGGGCACATAACAGGTGGTGTTTAGTGTGAGGTTCCCGTATTACAGAGATCGCCTTGACGTGTGGCAGATGGGCCCAGATTATTTTGTACAAAATTCATTTGTAAGCATCTCTACTTTATTAATAAACATAGGATTAACATTAGACTTTATTAATAAGCATTAGGATTAACATTATATATATATATATATATATATATATATATATATATATACTGTACAGATACAGATATAGCAGAGGTAAGATTCCAACCCTCAACTAAAATTTCATTATCTTATCTCGTTATCTTGAAACAAAAGCCATTGAGAAGCAATTGTTTTACTAGTTTAGTTAACTAAACTGAAGTTAACCAATCTCAGAAAACAGGAGTCCTAGCCCTGATAGATATATATATATATATATATATATATATATATATATATATAAATATATCTATTTATAAAAGAAAAATGGCGGCACTGACACAAAGGTAATATAAGTGGGTACATGTATAATGGGAATAAGCGTCTTACCCCAGATACAACAAGAAAAATGAGCAGCACTCGCCCAGTCTCAGCACGTCACCAACTGGGCTTCCCTAGATATGGAGCTTTTCTGCAGACATTTTGCCCCACTAAGATCCCCGTTTTGCTCCAACTGTCAGTTGGTGCTGCATGCGTCTGACTGGTGCCCCAACTCACACGTCACCTCCCAGCCAAAACAGTATCCTAGCACTTCGGCTTCTCAAAAGCCAGGGCCACTTCTGGACAAATTAGGTCGGCCCATAGTGTTCCTGGGAAAAAATCAGCTATACAACAACTACAACTGCACCTTCTGCAATTGCAACAAGTGTAAGGCTCTTCATATTTGCTCAACCTGTTTTCGGGCCCACCCTCAAACCTCCTGTTCCCAACGAGCTGCGAAAAGCTGACTAGCCGACATCAATGTGCCCCTTTTGGTTTCCCTCCTAAAAACCCATCACAACCCTGGGTTAACACTATTCCAGAAATCCAGATTTTCCGAGGGCTTCCACATCGGCCTCGTCACCTTGCCCCAAGGTTCCTGGGAAACCCCGAATCTGATGTCAACCACTGAAGACCCGGACGCGGTGGATTCTCTCCAACAGGCCAAACTACAGAAAGGATTCATCATAGGTCCCTTTTGCCAACCTCCTTTCCACACTTATAGAGTGAGCCCCATCGGTACGGTATCCAAGAAAAATACCAATAAAAAGCGTTTGATTTACGATTTGTCAGCGCCTCATACTTCCAGCGTTCCCAGCCTCAACTCATTGATCCCGTCCGAAGAGTATTCAATGCAATACTCTTCCCTGGATGAAGCGATACAGCTGATCCTACAAGTGGGGGTGGGCGCATGGCTATCGAAAGCGGACATCTCCGACGCTTTCAAGCTTTTGCCACTACAGCCACACCTCTGGAGGTTTCACGGAATCAAATGGAGGGACCAGTACTACTTCGCCACCCGCCTCACGTTCGGGTCAAAGAGCAGCCTCTGGCTCTTTGATCAGTTCGCCAGGCCCTCCATTGGATTCTAGTGAACCACGCCAATTTTCCCCGAATAATCCACTACCTGAACGACTTCTTGCTGATCGAAAACACCAACCATGTTCCCGACCGGTTGGAGAGTCTCCTCAGCATTTTCTCGGCTCTACGGGTCCCCGTGGCACCGTCAAAGGTCGAAGGCCCTTCCACGGCCATCACTTTCTTAGGCATCTCCTTAGACACTCTCAGGATGGAGGCCAGACTTCCAGAGGACAAATTGGTCAGGCTCCAAACAGCCATTTCCACTCACGTAGGATCCAGGACCAAGTTACAGTTGTTATTGGGCTCTCTCAATTTCGCCAACCCGGATCATGCCACAAGGTCGCTTCTTCACATCAAGGCTTCTCCAACTGTTACCTACGGCAACGACGCAAGACTCTCTCATCCAGCTGGATCGGGAAGCCCTGGCTGACCTAGCCATGTGGAGGGTCTTTCTATCAGACTGGAATGGCCTCTCCCTGTTCATACCGCATTGGAGTGAGACCTTCCCGACCGTGTATTCCGACGCGGCCGCTTCCGTCGGGTTTGGTGCCGTTTGCGGCCGACAATGGTTCGCAAACTCCTGGCCTCCCCAAATCTACTCAGATTCTCAGGCCATCCGGTCTTCCCCCCCTCCTGGAACTATACCCCATCGTGGCGGCCGCCCAGGTCTGGGGCGAAGAATGGAACACCATGCCGGTATCCTTCATCACAGACAACCACGCAGTAGTGGACATCCTTACCAAAGGAAGATCCTCCTTACCGAAGGTCATGCGTTTCATGCGCAAACTCACTTGGTTAGCTCTGAAGCATAATTTCCCTCATCAGCAAGTCTCTGTCGGAGAACTCCTCCAGGAATTACCAATCAGGCTGGAAGGCATTCAAGGTCTTTTCTCACCTTCACCCCAGGGGCAACACGGACGAGGTCACGTTCATCACGGCTTTCCTGGCATACTGCCACAAAGACCTTCACCTTTCATACAGTACAATCAGGTTGTATTTGTCGGGGGTCCAGCATCATCTCATAATCCGCCACCTTGGTACTACTTCCCTTTTTTCCTCCCATGCCATCAATGCCACGTTGCGTGGCATCCAGAAGAGTGCCAACAGGTCCGAACCCACCAGGCAACCCGTGTCGGGGGACTTGTTCAGGCAGATCTCAACCTCCCTAGACGTTAACCCTTTTGGGTCATTCAAAAACACCATCCTCAAAGCTGCCCTCTATTTAAGTTTCTATGGCTTTCTCCCGCCCGGAGAATTCGCCAGCACCTCCCCTCATAATTTGGGGCCCGTCATAAGCCAACTGTCCCGCGGTCATGACCATTTCATATTCACCCTACCCGTCTCCAAAACCTCACAAGAAGGACCCCCCGCACGCATCCAATATTTCCCAACTACCAATCCTTGGTGCCCAGTGGCTATCTTCGATGTACTACTTGCCACCCTAGGCAATCGGGCTTCGACTAGCCCGTTACTTCCTTTCCCTTCCCGGCCACTCTCGTGCCTGCAGTTTACCAAACACATGCGCAGCCTCGTATCAGGTTTAGGATTCGACCCCAGAACCATATCGGGCCATTAGTTCCAGATCGGAGCCGCCTCCGCTGAATCCAAACACGGGGTCCCGGCCTACATTATACACAAAATTGGACGATGGCAATCATCGTGCTTCTCACGGTACATCCCGCATCCGAAAGCCGAAATTGCCAAAGCTTTCTCCGACCTGGTACTGTAAATACAATAACAATAAAGAGTTGTATCAATAAACCATTTCCTACTCGTTTTCTTGCCCCCTTTAATTGCATACCCTTGTTCGCGGCTAACGGCACACCACTAGCCTACCCAGTTAGTTTAGGCTCAGGACTCGCATCCTTGGCTTCGCGCCGCAGCCAGGACCACAAATATATATAGCCAGCACCACCTAGAGGCCAATTGATGTAATGACCTTAGAACAGCCTGGTAATGGGAAATACAGCTTGATACCAAATACATTTGATATAAATAGATAACAGTTTAAAGTTTCCGCTTTTCACACACAGTGGGACACTGCAACTTGGTCAAGCAAGAATGCAGTACTTGTGATCCCCAGGCTCTGTGATGACTCCAGGGAGTGAGTTGTGAAGTCAGTGTAACATCTGTAGCTGGATGTCTGGCTGATAGCCCTGTTTGGTGAACACGCCTTCTGTTGGTTTGTGTAGACACTGTTTGCCGCCCTAGGCTTGGGATGTGATGTTTAATTTCACTTGCATTACACAATGGATCATTTTCAGCCATTTTTCTAATAAAATTTTGACCTCTTGCCATTATTCCAGTTTATTGTTGTTCTCCAAGCTCCCGGGACACACAACGCTGATCACTTCTAACATCGCAGCCTAGCCGACATCTCAGTCTATTGCTTATCCTTCTTGGTGTTGCAATTTCAATCTTGAGGAGTGTATATTGTTATATGGAATCTTATATTATTGTATTTATTACATCTTATAACCTGTAGACTCTTGGGGCTCAGAACGTCGTGTCTGATGTTGGGGTACACCATGCGATGCTATGAGAAAATCATTTCTGAACCTCAGAGAATTTTTCTGTACCTCACATTCGTAGTCGTTCAGTCCAGGTCTTATTGGAAGTTTTCTCTTGACTTCCCTACTAAATAATTGAATATAAAATGTTCTACATGAAATTATTTTCTCCTGTGTCCTGCATTTTTTGTCATAAAATGGATCTGCTGAATCAGAATGTCACCTCTGAAGATAAAATATGCAAAGAGCTCTTGGAGAGAACTGCTTTTTTGGTTTATTGTCAAAATTAAATAATAAATGATGTTGGGAATATAAAAGGTCTCCTCTCTTAATGTCAGGAGCATTAAGGGAGCAACTAGAAGAGCAGCCCTGTTTTCATATATAGAGACATTTGACAGTGACATTATTTTTTTATATTCTCTGAATATTCTCTGTATTATGAAGAATTAAGAAGAGATTGGCCGCAAGGACCCTCACTGTGGTCCGGTGACAACAGCAATAAAGCCTCTGGAGTCGGGATATTATTTATAGGGAAACAATTGCCAAATTATGTCATAGATGCAACTAACTCCAGGAAGGGCCTTGTTGGCTAACATAAAATATAACAACAAAGAAATAAAGTTCCTGAATGCATACACCTCATCTGAGATCCACAAGAAAGCCGAATTGCTGGAGGACGTGCAACCTTTCTTAACAGGTCAAACACCTATCATCATAGGCGGAGACTTCAATTGTGCACCGAAAGAGAAAGATAGAAGCGGTGAAAAACCAAGACGGTTTGATAAAATAGTACAGCAGCTGAATAATCTAATTATGGACATGAGCCTAATAGATGTCTGGTCAAATACCAATGACAAAGACCCAGGGTATACATGGAGCAATTCATCTGTACAATCCAGGCTGGATTATTTTTCAGAGCTAATCCAATGATGGTGTTAAAATGATATTAAAACACCCTGTATTGGGCTATATGTCCAGAGAAAAAAATAATAATGATAAAATATTGTAAAAGTATAGTCAATGCTCTGGGAAGAGTTCAGGGGAAAAAAGTACAGCAGCAGCCTTCCAGACCCAATGTATAAGCATCTGCAGCTATGTGAAAGTGATTTTCATTTATGCGAAGGTGATTTTCATTTAGTGCCTGGTGGCGTCCCACCGAAAATTGGCCCACTGGTCGCTGTTACCTTTCCTCGAAGATCGCAGGTTCTTTTCTGCGTAGGATCCTCAGTGTGCTGTGGGTACTTGGTGCGGCTGGCAGCGCAAGAAGCTGCTGTTTGCGGAGCAGACCGTCGATACAAATGTTGCGCTCTTTTTCCTCCAATCAGAGGGCTATTGGCCGTGTCTGCTGTTCTTGCCACGTGCAGCGTGTGATGTGTGAGGAGAGGTCGGCAGCGCTGGAGAAAGCGCGCTGCCCCCCCGATATAGTCACACTTTTTTAAAAAACAAGGAAAGATTTAGGGCCAGATTTATCATTAGCCTAAGTCACTTTTCTGGAGTTGAAAAGTCGCAAAAAATTGCGCAAAAAGCCAAATTGCGCAATTTTTTGCGACTTTTTGGAGACTTACACCACTCACTCCAAAACCAAGTTTATGGGCGTTTTGTCGTATGTAAATCACTTGCAAGACAGATTTATTATTGCGACTTTTTAAATAGTCGCAAAAAAATCGCAAAAAATTGCGCAAACTCACTCCACTCATGACCATGCTTATGTTTGACAAAATCACTTTTTTAAAATTGCGACTTTTCCAAAGACAAAGCCAAAATACAACTAGGAACCAGAAATACACCAGATTTATCAACCTCTGAAAGAGCCCATGATAAATTTGACTTGACTCAAATACACATACGCCTTCTTTGAAAGTGGAGTGAACTGCAAGAGTAATGATAAATCTGGCCCTAAATGTATACTCTGCTCTTATGATTTTATAGAAGGATCATTCTTATCAGTATATTTTAATCAAATTATATTACTAAGTTTTATATGATAGCATATTACAATGAACTGTTTACTTCATTATGCAAAACACACCTACCCACACCGCCCTCTGCTGGCTAGAAGCCCGCCAAAATGAACACTATTTAAACTCTGTAACACTGTATATGATGCCAGTTGTATTGTCCTGATGAAGGGGGCACTCCGCCCTGAAACGCGTAGACCTATACTTGAAATAAAAAAGGATTAATAAATTACATCAAGGAGTCTCATCTTTGAAGCCAGCAGCGCCGTTTGGACGGTCCTCCTTTTGGATAAACTTCGGATCTACATCAACTCCCCCTGCTACTTGTGGATAGTGATGTCGCGAACATAAAATTTTCCGTTCCGATAGTGATGTTCGCGAACGGGCGAACCGGGCGAACCGCCATAGACTTCAATAGGCAGGCGAATTTTAAAACCCGCAGGGACTCTCTCTGGGCACAATAGTGATGAGAAAGTTGTTTCAAGGGGACTAACACCTGGACTGTGGCATGCTGGAGGGGGATCTATGGCAAAACTCCCATGGAAAATTACGTAGTGGACGCAGAGTCGGGTTTTAATCCATAAAGGGCATAAATCAACTAACATTCCTAAATTGTTTGGAATAACATGCTTTAAAACATCCAGTGTGTGTATACGATCAGGTATGATGTTGTATCGATCAGGTAGTGTAAGGGTTACGCCCGCTTCACAGACATTGACAGACCAAACTCCCCTTTTAATGCACCGCAAACAGTCCATTTGCACAAGGTTGGATACCAAGCTAGCCACGTCCCGGTGATGTCATTGAAGGTTTCTTCCTCCACCCAGGCACGTACAACACCAAGGGTCCCCGAAAAGTCAATTGAATTGATTTTTCGAACGGGGAGATGGTTAAAAAAACGCTGGCTCCCTCCACTCTGTTTTAATCCACGGTCACTGCGTCTGCGCCGTGCAATTTACTGTCACACCCGATATGAGTGGTATTTTCTGTAGTACTATTCTCATCAGTTTAATCCCTCTAACGTCCCCAATCTGGGGGCCATTTATTGAATAGATTTTTCGAACGGGGAGATGGTTAAAAAAACGCTGGCTCCCTCCACTCTGTTTTAATCCACGATCACTGCGTCTGCGCCGTGCAATTTACTGTCACACCCGATATGAGTGGTATTTTCTGTAGTACTATTCTCATCAGTTTAATCCCTGTTACATCCCATATCAGGGATTGCCTTTTGTGAAAAAAAATTTAGGCCTGGTACCTTCGACTGCCTTCACAGTGACAGACCAAACTCTCATACACCAAACTGAATTGATTTCAGGAACCGGGAGATGGAAAAAGCAGTTTGGTCGGTCCTCATACTCCCAAATTGGGGCACTGCGCGTGCACAGAGCAATGTGCTGTGACACCCTATATGAGTGGTGTCTTAACTAGTACTATTCCTATCAGCGGCGGGCGGGTGCGTGGTAACTTGAGAGCAGGTGACCGAAGCTGAGCTGGAGGAGGATGGTGCGTCAAGGTTCTTAGTGGAAGCTGTTGAAGATTGGGTGTCCTGTCTAAGCCAGTCAACTACGTCCTCAGAATTTTTCGGGTTCAGGGTACGTGGCCTCTGAACACTAGGCATTATTCCAGGGACAGTGGAAATCACAGCACCACGACCACGACGGCCCCTGCGGGTTGGCCTGCCTCTGCCTGTCATTTTTTTCCGATAAGTGGTACTGTGCCACCCTGTATCAGTGGTGGGCACTGGCAGTGGGCACACTACAGTCTGTGGAAGTGGGCCTGACACACACTGGCAGCAGGCAAGCAACTGAAATTAGACTAATGTGTAAAAATTAAATGCCTTATTTATCGTCAAGCTACTGTGCCACCCGGTATCAGTGGTTGGCACTGGTAGTGGGCACACTACAGTCTGTGGAGGTGGGCCTGACACACACTGGCAGCAGGCAAGCAACTGAAATTAGACTAATGTGTAAAAATTAAATGCCTTATTTATCGGCAAGCTACTGTGCCACCCGGTATCAGTGGTTGGCACTGGCAGTAGGCACACTACAGTCAGTGGAAGTGGGCCTGACACACACTGGCAAGCAACTAAACTTAGATTAAAGTGTAAAAATTAAATGCCTTTTTTAATCAAAGTCCTGTGCCAGCCGGTATGAGTGGTGGGCACTGGCAGTGGGCACATTACAGTCAGTTGAAGTCGGCCTGACACACACTAGCAGCAGGCAAGCAGCTGAAATTACACTAAAGTGTAAAAATGAAATGCCTTTTTTGATGCAAAGTCCTCTGCCACCCGGTATGAGTGGTAGGCACTGGCAGTGGGCACACTACAGTCAGTGGAAGTCAGCCTGACACACACTGGCAGGCAACTAACCTTAGATTAAAGTGTAAAAATGAAATGCCTTTTTTTGATGCAAACGGGATGACAGGGGTGGGCATTGACAGTGGGCACACTACAGTCAGTGGAAGTCGGCCTGACACACACTAGCAGCAGGCAAGCAGCTGAAATTACACTAAAGTGTAAAAATTAAATGCCTTTTTTTTATGCAAAGTGCTGTGCCACACGGGATGACAGGGGTGGGCACTGGCAGTGGGCACACTACAGTCTGTGGGCCTGCAGCTCCTCACACACAGGCAGGCCATGCAACTGCAATATGTATATAAAGGAAAAAAAAAAGCAGACTAATGTTGCAGCCCTAAAAAGGGCTTTTTGGGGTGCTGTCAGGACGCTGTCCTTACAGCAGAGATCAGATGAGTCTTTCAGGACTGGAGTGGACACTGAATACACTAGCCTAGCTATCGATTTCCCAATTAAATCAGCAGCAATTACAGTCTCCCTCCTCTCACTAAGACTGCAGGTTCAGAATGAATCTAAAATGGATGCTGTGCAGGAGGTGGGAGGGTCTGGGAGGGAGGGTATGCTGCTGATTGGCTGGAATGTGTCTGCTGACTGTGAGGTACAGGGTCAAAGTTTGCTCAATGATGATGTATAGGGGGCGGACCGAACATCGCATATGTTCGCCCGGCAGAGGCGAACGCGAACAAGCTATGTTCGCCGGGAACTGTTCGCCGGCGAATAGTTCGGGCCATCTCTACATGGCAGCCGCAGCACAGCATGGCAATGTCTCACCTGGCATGTCAAATAGGTTCTTGGGAGCTTGGGGGCTGCAGCAGAAGAGACAGTAGCAGTGGAAAAGGGAGTCAGCCGAGGAGGAGATGGAGGATGGAGTAGGAGGAGGAGAAAAAGAAGCAGGCCTGCATGCAATCCTCGGCGGTAACACCAAATCCTCACGGGTATCACGGGTTACATGCTTGATGGCCATCAGAAGGTTACAGGGAACAAGTTTTATTAAATTTGTCTGTTATTTTGTTGGTTGACCGAAGAGAATGAGGAGAGCGTCACATAAGGGACGTACCCCTTATTTGTTTACAAGTACCCCTGCCCTGCATACCTGACTTGGAAATATATTCAGTAAATTAGGTGGCCTTCAGATTGTTGGCTGATCTGTACCCCTTCTTTCTTTCAAAGTACCACTGCACTGCAGAACAGACAGGGAACTTAATTCATTACAACATTAAAACACACTCCCTTCCTATTACCAGTGTTCACACTTTAGTTATTTTCTCAGTTATTGTAAATCCAAAGCAGGTGGGGTCAAACCCACAGAGCAGGTGCAGATCTATTCATGATACCTAATCATAGAGTTGGCTTGTTACTTGAATTTGGCCCAGAAAAACTCATGGAATAAACTGAACAAATAACTGAAGTGTGAACTCGGAGTGCACTTAACCGTGCAGTGGCCCAAGATTCAAGTAGTGGCCATATGAAAATGAGGATGTCAGCAGTAGGACTGTGTTCACAGCACTCTTTATTTTGAGCATCTTCCATCAAATCGTCAGTATTTGGTGAGCATTTGATCAGTATTTGTAAGGCAAATTTTGTAAGGCAGTATTTGTAAGGCAAAAACTGAACTGAGTCCAACAGAGATGACATGTGATGGCAATATTTGAATGTTTTCTGTGTTTTGGACCCACTCCCGCTTTTGGCCTCCAAATCATGATCAAATCCTGATGCAAAATACTGACCGTGTGAAAAAGAGGCCTCATACTCAATTTGCATTATTTTTTTCCTTTTGCCTCTGAAATGCCTTTTATTCAGATGGAAAAGAAATCCTGCAAGCAGGACTTTAATGACCTCTATCACATGGTCCGTTTGTGAATCAAGAGTTAAGTTGCAACTGATGGAGATGTTACTGCTCCTGCACCACCACCCCCTACAACAGTATGGCAGTGGAGTGGGAGCTTAGATGGTTCCCTTAGTTAGGCCTACTTCATTATTGGCAATGGCGCACATAGGCAGCTGCCAACTGACTACAAAAGGATATCTCGAAAGTAGTTGAGTTTTTTATCTCTCTCAGAAGGTGTAAAAAAATAGGTAGGAAAAAAAATTCCCCCATTTCGACTGGTAGCAGGGCCGGTTCTAGGTGAAATGAGGCCCTGGGGTAAAAAACAATAAGGCCCCCACCCCACACACATGACATTTGGAGGCTCCATGGTCCAGACTAGTGGCAGCAGGGGAAGCATATCTCCCCCCCCCCGCCATGGTACATTTCTTCAGGGCATCCACTGTGCTGCGCGGCGGGGGATGTATACGGAGCGAAATCGGTGATGGGGCTCCTAAGGACTCGTGGGCCCGGGGGCAATTTCCCCCCTTGCCTATAAGGAAGTGCCAGCCCTGAAAGGTAGCATGGTTCTAACATTGAGGCATACCAGTAGTCATCCCTGTGCTGAGTATAGCATTTTACCCCCACCACTCCGAGCTGAATGCCTGCTGCTGCCTTTATAAACCCGTGCCCCACTAACTGTTTCCTGAAAGTCAGGCTCCCGAGTAGGCGATTGTCTACCCCAAGAGCATTTTGCTCCAGATCTCCCACTGCTTCCACCCTGCTTGCTCATCGCTGCCATCCTGCTGCTGTCTCATGGGCACCCTGTCACCCTCAGCTCCTGATGATGATGATGATGCCTCCTCTTCTTAACACGGCTCCCATGTGTGGCTACATCATCATACAAAATTGTTTGTCACTTATGTTAACCTCACCAGTCTCATGGCCACGTCCCTGACCACTCACAACACGTGCTCCCACCTGACTATCATTATCGGCAGTTATACACATAAGGAAAGACACAGGGGACCTCTTCTTCAAGTCTGTACTGGCCTGTAGCTGCTGACTGTTTTTACTGAGCTCATCCTCGCTGAAAAGCAGCATGTCTTACTTCCCGAGCAGAAGGAGCAGCAAAAGAAAGAGACAGTTGCAGGACAGGTGAGGGCACAGAGACATTTCCTAGGTCATGCCAACTAAGTGTGGTTACAGAGGAACCCACCGATCCCTTGCTGTGTGTATATGTTTTCACCTAAGAAGATGTTGAAGAGCGAGTCAACCATTCCAGTACAGCTAGATTCCAGTACAGCTGTTGCTCAATACTTGACCGCTGGGTGACAGTGGCAGCTCTGGCTAGTTTCTGCAGCAGCTAATCCCACCAACCCTTCTTCTGTTGCTGCTTGTGCCAGCTTCAGCAAGATTTTTGCCACTGCCCTTTCCTTTTGAGGGCCCAGGCAACTGTCTGTTGGCTATAGTGTACAGTAAACGAATCAGTAAGGTAACTATATAGCTAAGTATGAATGGAGCAGAAGGTGAACTAAATTAATGTGCCTATATATTAGACTGCTTGTTGACAATGAGTGTGATGCAGAGTCAGTCTATGTGTAACAGAACAGATTAAGAATGGATGGCACAGCAGATGAACAAGACACACAGAGAGATTACTCTGAGCCTTCTCTGTCCCTGCAATCTGCTAATTGGCTGGCTGCACACCATTATTGGTCATAACACTTGTACAGGCTTCTTACTTTTACTTTGTAACAAGTGTAGCCATCATTTTAGGAAAAACTATTTGTTAAAACGAAGTATGAGGAAATTCAGATATATTATGAATCTAATTTTCCTGAAATTCAGATCAAATTTAATTTGTTTCACTTCAATTTGCTGAATACTAGTGTCACGTACAGGAACGTATGACCCGGGTGCAACTGCCAAGGGTCGATCTATTTCACTCAATCTCTCGCGCCCCTACACACCGTCCTCAGATTAAACCTAGATCACACCCCGACACAACCTGTCATGCACGCTGCCACCATCTATGACATTTAAATTAATGCACCAATTGAATAGGAGCTCATAGAAAACCCCACGGCGCCCCACTCACAAGCAGCGCACAGTAGTACCGGCCACACTTTCTGCAGATACGCGGTAACACAAACCGCACTCATACACTTAAAATGGGGGTAAAAGGACTCATTTAGGGCAAAAGGCAAAACTAATAAAAGATGTAGCTTTAAAGAGGACATTTCATGGGTCCAGCGATTATAAACAAAGTATTATGATATATAGCGCATAGTGCAGGGATCTAACTGCACTTACTTTCTCAATGGGCGTCACAGCCAGGGAGAAGTGTAGCGGACTGGACCCTGTACCAGAGTCTGCCCCAGTTTCCTGGAGGGGACTGCTTGCTCGCCTCCTGCCCTGCGACTATGGCCCCATGTATGCTTGACCTGTTTGAGCGGTGATGCCCCAGATAGCTCTGCTATGGAGCCCATTCGTATAATGAAAGACTATGGGAAAGACTTTAGCTCCATGGCAATTGAACTGGACATGTGTGGTCTGAGCGCCATTCAATAATGTGCGCTCAGACCTAAGCTATCTGGGGATATGTTGCATGTATATGTTTTATGTAGTAATTGTAACATGGTGTAATTTTATGTCCTTTTGCAACCATGTGCTCAATGGAGTCTGCCTCTATCCTTGGATATATTGAGCGCTCAGATCCAAGCCATCTGGGAATATGTTAAATGTCTGTGTACTGTAAAGGGTGGGACATTGTGTATTGAATAGTGATGTCTGTCCTATTGTCCCCACATGTGTATTGGCGATTTCCCTTTGTCCTGAGAGATAATTGAATGACTCCTCAATTGTCTCCAGGACAGAAGACATTGTGTATTCTCCTGCCTGTGATAATTACATTACCCATGTAGGGTGATTGTATCACAGGCAGAGGGGAGGGATATGCTGGGGGTGTCTGTATTGTCCCATTGTGTGTGATTGGCTGCTGTATCCCGTGTCGTAGTCTTCCTTCTGGTCCCCTAGGGAGTGTCCACCAGGTGGGAGACCTGGATAAATACCGGGCAGGTAGCCCTCAATAAAATTGATAGAGTTCCTGCTTGACCCTCAAAACGAAGTGTCGTCTCGTTATTGGGGGATCTGACTGTATGCTGATTGCCAGGAGTGTAAGCTGTTCATATTGCTTTTCCTGTTCGGCTGCTTCCAGGGTTCGTGTGTCTCTTGTTCGGAAGTTGGTGAATTCGTGTGGTTTGCAGTTCGGGAAGTTGGTGATTGCAGTAGCTGCTGGTCTATCCGGAAAAGGGAATATCGCCTAAACGGAGTTGTGTGCGTAACGGTCCGTTACATTTGGTGGCAAGCGCGGGATCATTTCCACAGCCCAGAAGGACATCTACAGGGCAACACCATTCCTTGGATTACAAAGTGAGGGCAACGCCAGTACCCGTACAGCGCCCCTATCTACAAAAGAAAGAACTTCAGGAGAACAAGCATGGCACCCAGCTACACGCAGGAGGAATTTGACAGAGAGCTGAGATCACGGCTGATTTTCTTCGGACCCAACCCCGGAGAAATCTGTGCAGTTCGTGAGGAGGTTAACAGCAGAGTACCTGCAGTTCATGGCAGATGGTATCGTCCGCCCTCCCCAGCGGCTGAGTGCATTCCGGAGAGCTGAAGGTGCCGTCCTTCCTCCCCAGCGGCAGTGTGTACCCCAGGGAGCTGAAGGTGTCGTCCTTCCTCCCCAGCGGCAGTGTGTACCCCAGGGAGCTGAAGGTGCCGTCCTTCCTCCCCAGCGGCAGTGTGTACCCCCGGGAGCTGAAGGTGTCATCCTTCCTCCCCAGCGGCCGTGTGTACCCCCGGAAGCTGAAGGTGCCGTCCTTCCTCCACAGCGGCAGTGTGTACCCCAGGGAGCTGAAGGTGTCGTCCTTCCTCCCCAGCGGCAGTGTGTACCCCAGGGAGCTGAAGGTGCTGTCCTTCCTCCCCGCGGCAGTGTGTACCCCAGGGAGCTGAAGGTGTCGTCCTTCCTCCCCAGCGGCAGGGTGTATCCCAGGGAGCTGAAGGTGCCGTCCTCCCTCCCCAGCGGCTGTGTGTACCCCAGGGAGCTGAAGGTGCCGTCCTTCCTCCCCAGCGGCAGTGTCTACCCCTGGGAGCTGAAGGTGTCATCCTTCCTCCCCAGCGGCAGTGTCTACCCCCGGGAGCTGAAGGTGTTTCCCTTCCTCCCCAGCGACAGTGTGTACCCCAGGGAGCTAAAGGTGTCATCCTTCCTCCCCAGCTGCAGTGTGTACCCCAGCAGCAGGACAAAATATTGAAAGGGGAGACAGTTGGTCCCCCTCCACCAGCAGAGAGAGGGTCAGGAGAGGAGCCTGCTACCCGCTCTCCCCAGCGGCAGTCTACAGTTCAGAGAGAGGGGCTTGTTACACCCTCTCTCCAGCGGCAGCCTAACCCACCAAGGGGAGATGTTACGCCCCCCAACGGTGCAGATGGGACCGTGGTCTCTGCACTTGCAGCACAAGGGGCAAGGATGGTCGGTCCTGTCCACCAGCCACAGAGCGGTTTATCCAGAGGGGAGACAGTCAGTCTCCTCCCCCCACAACCAGGCTCCCACCAGGCTACTTCCGTGGTAGCGCTGGCCCCAGGGCAGAGTACCGCTGGTCTCTGCCCACTCAGCAACCCACCTAGGCAGTCTACCAGTCCCCCGCACAGCCGTAGTGAGGCACCTGGACATGGACAAGTTGCTACTTTATCCAGGTGTAGTAACCATTTATTGTGGGTGGGCTGTACTGCTGTTTGTGCTTCGTGGGTGGGTTGCTGGACTAACCAGGGCACTGACCGGCAGGAGGTCAGATACCCTGTTAGTCTCTTTGGTAAAGGGGAGAAATGTTGCGGACTGGACCCTGTACCAGAGTCTGCCCCAGTTTCCTGGAAGGGACTGCTTGCTCGCCTCTTACCCTGCGACTATGGCCCCATGTATGCTTGTCCTGTTTGAGCGGTGATGCCCCAGATAGCTCTGCTATGGAGCCCATTCGTATAATGAAAGACTATGGGAAAGACTTTAGCTCCATGGCAATTGAACTGGACATGTGTGGTCTGAGCGCCATTCAATAATGTGCGCTCAGACCTAAGCTATCTGGGGATATGTTGCATGTATATGTTTTATGTAGTAATTGTAACATGGTGTAATTTTATGTCCTTTTGCAACCATGTGCTCAATGGAGTCTGCCTCTATCCTTGGATATATTGAGCGCTCAGATCCAAGCCATCTGGGGATATGTTACATGTCTGTGTACTGTAAAGGGTGGGACATTGTGTATTGAATAGTGATGTCTGTCCTATTGTCCCCACATGTGTATTGGCGATTTCCCTTTGTCCTGAGAGATAATTGAATGACTCCTCAATTGTCTCCAGGACAGAAGACATTGTGTATTCTCCTGCCTGTGATAATTACATTACCCATGTAGGGTGATTGTATCACAGGCAGAGGGGAGGGATATGCTGGGGGTGTCTGTATTGTCCCATTGTGTGTGATTGGCTGCTGTATCCCGTGTCGTAGTCTTCCTTCTGGTCCCCTAGGGGAGTGTCCACCAGGTGGGAGACCTGGATAAATACCGGGCAGGTAGCCCTCAATAAAATTGATAGAGTCCCTGCTTGACCCTCAAAACGAAGTGTCGTCTCGTTATTGGGGGGGATCTGACTGTATGCTGATTGCCAGGAGCGTAAGCTGTTCATATTGCTTTTCCTGTTCGGCTGCTTCCAGGGTTCGTGTGTCTCTTGTTCGGAAGTTGGTGAATTCGTGTGGTTTGCAGTTCGGGAAGTTGGTGATTGCAGTAGCTGCTGGTCTATCCGGAAAAGGGAATATCGCCTAAACGGAGTTGTGTGCGTAACGGTCCGTTACAGAGAAGGTGAGGGTTTTTTTTTTTCTCTTTGGCTGTGACTCTCTCCTTTGCGATTGGACAGCGCTACAGTCAGGGAGAAGGAGAAACGGGGCCATCTCCTCCTCCCTGTTCCGATGCTAAAATTAGCATACAGGATGGGATAATTCAATGGGGGCCACAGTGGCCGAACAAAGCGAACTGTAGCTATATTGTGCATTATTTTTCTATGAATTTGAGAGATGAAAATTTTTGTCCCCATAGATAAAAAACAAGAATCCATAAAATGCGATTTGACACATACAGTTGCAAGAAAAAGTATGTGAACCCTTTGGAATTATATTGATTTCTGCACAAATTGGTCTTAAAATGTGATCTGATCTTCATTTAAGTCACAACAATAGACAATCAGAGTCTGCTTAAACTAATTACACAAATAATTAAATGTTGCCATGTTTTTATTGAACAGACCATGTAAACATTCACAGTGCAGGTGGAAAAAGTATGTGAACCCTTGGATTTGATAACTAGTTGAACCTCCTTTGGCAGCAATAACTTCAACCAAACGTTTCCTGTAGTTGCAGATCAGACGTGCACAGCGGTCAGGAGTAATTCTTGACCATTCCTCTTTACAGAACTGTTTCATTTCAGCAATATTCTTGGGATCTCTGGTGTGAATCGCTTTCTCTGACTGGGCCTCTCCAGAAGGCGAATTTTCTTCTTTTTAAGCCATTCTGTTGTTGATTTACCTCTATGCCTTGGTCGTTGTCCTGTTACAACACCCATCTTCTGTTGAGCTTCAGCTGGTGGACAGATGGCCTTAAGTTCTCCTGCAAAATGTCTTGATAAACTTGGGAATTTATTTTTCCTTCGATGATACCAATCTGTCCAGGCCCTGATGCAGCAAAGCAGCCCCAAACCATGATGCCCCCACCACTATACTTCACAGTTGGGATGAGGTTTTGATGTTGGTGTGCTGTGCCTCTTTTTCTCCACACATACTGTAGTATTATGTGTTTCTTCCAAACAACTCAACTTTGGTTTCATCTGTCCGCAGAATATTTTGCCAGTACTGTTGTGGAACATTCAGGTGCTGTAGTGCAACCTGTAAATGTGCAGCAATGTTTTTTTTTGGACAGCAGTGGCTTCCTCTGTGGTATCTTCCCATGAAACCCATTCTTGTTTAGTGTCTTACATATCGTAGATTCGCTAACAGGGATGTTAGCATATGCCAGAGACTTTTGTATGTCTTTAGCTGACACTCTAGGCTTCTTCTTCACCTCATTGAGCAGTCTACGCTGTGCTCTTGCAGTCATCTTTACAGGACAGCCATTCCTAGGGAGAGTAGCAGCAGTGCTCAACTTTCTCCATTTTTAGACAATTTGTCTTACCGTGGACTGATGAACAGCAAGGCTTTTGGAGATACTTTTATAACCCTTTCCAGCTTTATGCAAGTCAACAATTCTTAATCGTAGGTTTTCTGAGAGCTCTTTTGTGTGAGGCATCATTCACATCAGGCAATGCTTCTTGGGAAAAGCAAACCCAGAACTGGTGTGTGTTTTTTATAGGGCAGGGCAGCTGTAACCAACACCTCCAATCTCATCTTATTGATTAGACTCCAGTTGGCTGACACCTCACTCCAATTAGCTCTTGGAGATGTCATTAGTCTAGGGGTTCACATACTTTTTCCACCTGCACTGTGAATGTTTACATGGTGTGTTCAATTTTGTGTGTTATTAGTTTAAGCAGACTGTGATTGTCTATTGTTGTGACTTAGGTGAAGATCAGATCACATTTTATGACCAATTTGTGCAGAAATCCATATCATTCCAAAGGGTTCACATACTTTTTCACATAATAAAAATACAGATTATATACAGTTGCAAGAAAAAGTGTGTTTTAATTGATAGTATCTATATCTAACTAACAAACTACATGCTTGCTCGCCTAATAAATCTTCCAATTTAATCACCCCATTAGTAGCAATGTGAGCTAAAAATATTATCCCCTGAAATCCTGAATCAAATTATTCCCTTAAAATAAGTGTTGTGCCATAATGGTGTAAAATTCATTGCATGTGAAATCCCTAAAAGTTTTCTTAACTTCATCCACACCATGATTATTGAACGGCTAATGGGACAGTCCTTTCCTTTTTGTTCAAAATAACCCGCCTCCAATATACTAAATATATTTCGATGTTGACCTGGGTAGTCCTTGATTAAAATGTGTAATTTATTGTCTGATCCACTCATAATCCATTGGATCTGTGCGGCTAAAAAGTAGCCCTGCAAAAAGGGCAAAGATAAGCCTCTCGCTTCTCCCAATAACCAAAGATATTTCTGTTTGATACGAACTCTAGAGCGACCCCCAAATGAGGTTGTTGAAGAGACGCTGAAACAGATAAAAAAGGGCATCTTCTATCCAGGTCAAACATGGCGTCATTTTATATAATATTTGCGGTAGTAAAATCATCTTTATCAATGCTATCCTGTCTGCTTTTGCTAAGTTGAGCTTCTGCCAAACTTGGATTTTACCCTTGATATTATCAATAGTGGGTGCTATATTTAATTTGCCATATTCCCGGAGGTCAGAACTAATCCTAATTCCCAGATATTCTAATGAGTCTGAATTTTAAAGTACCCTTATATCTTCCATATTATTCTCAGGGGCTCTATTTAAAGGGAGAAGCACCGATTTGTGCCAATTTACCTCAAAGACGGAAACTCTACCAAATTCTTTAATCAAATTCATAACATAAGGTACAATGCCGGTTCCATCAATGAGAAAGAGCAGAACGTCGTCCGCATATAGACTTATTTTGTCACTTATTCCGTTTTCACCAAACCCTTTTATATTACCGTCTGCTCTAATCCTGCAAGAGAGGGGCGCCATAAAGATGGCAAACAATAAAGGTGACAAGGGGCAGCCTTGTCTCGTGCCACGTTGTAATGTGACCACGTTGTATTAATGCAGTAATGTCTATATAATAACTTTACCCAACTAATAAAATCTGCTCCCAGATTCATTCTCTCCATTGTCAGCCATAGAAAGTCCCACTCCACCCAGTCAAAGGGTTTAGAAGCATAAAGCGACAAGATGGAGCGGTCCTCCCCTGCCAAGATAGATACTAACCATGGTTCTACGAAGATTTATTTGAGTTTGACGATTCTGAACAAATCCAGACTGATCAGGGTTGATGAGCTTCTCAGCCACCTTCTTCAGCCTGTTAGCTAGGACTCTGGCAAATATCTTACAGTCCGTGTTGAGCAAGGATATGGGTCGATGCGACTCCATCTTCAGCTCATCTTTATACCTTTTTAAAATCAAAGTAATAGTCGCTTCTAATAAGGATGGTGGAAGACTCCCCATTTCCCTAGATTCATTTACAACCTATAATAAGAATGGAAGTAGGATTTCACTATGATACCTATACAGCTCGAAGGAGAGACCATCCGTTCCAGGGGCCATATTCCCCTGGATGGAACCTAGTGCCTCTTTCAGCTCATTGAGTTCTATGAGGCAGTTAAGCATCAACCTATCTGCATCACTCAATTTAGGTACTGTATATCAACCCTTTGCATGAATTCCTGGAAATATTTTTCGATGCATGCAGCAGGAAAGGCGCACTTGCACCGTCGGGATATAATAGTTCAAAATATGTTTTATTAAGACAACGCATTTCGGGGTCTCGGGTACCCCTTTACCAAGTCTAAAACAAAATACAATCCATAGTGTTGCACTTAGAAAAAGAAAAGGAGAAAGATATCTATAAAAAGTAGACTGGACATTTAAAATTTCATTACGGATCCAGATTATGACGAATACATGATGAATACATAAGGAGCATAGTTCATAATGGATATATAAATATATAAATGTATCTGTATATAAATCTATGTATAGGGAAAACATGTATAAAAAAACCAAGAGCCACGATAGGTAATCAATAAAAGCTGAATAACACAATTCATAATAGATATATACATAAATGGATAAAAATAAATATAAATACATAGGTAAGAATATCTGTATTAAAAGAAATGTGTGTCTAATAGCAAAATCTATACTAAGTGTTCAGTATTCTCTTCTCAACTATTAAACCCCTCTTGTTATAGGCTTGCCTTGTCTAGCCAATCTATACACAATCCTTTATATTCGATGATAGTCAGATACCAATTCCTATAAATTAAAGAGAAATTGAATGAGGCCAATTCTCCGTCACTCCACGGCTTAATATAAAAGATCATACAAACTACGGAGGGATGAAGAAAGAGCACAATGTGATTCACTATACGATGCTCAAATAAAGCCTGCAATTTACTCTAGGGGGAGAAGACACCCAGGTATGTGGTTTACGCGTTCCTTGGGGACTCCCTCAGAAATTACAATTCACAAATCATATGTTCTGTTTTCAGAACCCAGGTATTATCTACCATATGAATTGTGCCGGGCACATTAAGCATACAGTGAATGTTGTTTTACGTATTACATATAACAAATAATAATGCTCAATATCCGCTCTTAGAGGGAGCACAGAATCCCATTGTAGGCTACTCCAAGGCGCACTGTTCAAAAGGAGGAATTTTATGCAGACGCAGCCTATAATATACAGATATAAGAGGTCTAGCTGCAAGAAGAAGTGGCAGTTTAATTGCATTAATGCAAAGATAGCCACAGTCGACGGGGTGGTATGGTTCTTATTCAACACATAGTTCATCGGTGATGGCCCTTGTTCCGGTTTGGAGAGAATCCGACACCAGGTCTCTTTTATCCTTTATCAGCCGTGATATATAAATGCCTTCAACTATCTGAGCTCTTGACCCATAACAAGTCCAGTGCCATGAATATGCACAAATGAATAGCCCAGAGATAAAGTCGTGTCTCAGACAACACCCCCTTGGTGCCTTGAGAACCGTACTGTGATGTTAAGGCCATAAACCAAACAAGCCTTTTTATGTTAAATAATACTGATAAAAATGCTGAGGTAATAGGCCTCTAAATACACAGTCCTCATGGTACCCGCTGGGCACTCATTCTAAAGGGGGTGATGCCGGTATCGTAGAACAACCTGGCAGGGGAAGTTGTCACATCAAATCTTTGGCTTTGCCTTGGCGGCCTTGCTCCAGCTGGACCTTATTCCGCACCACGGCAAGTACAGCGTTCCCCCACAAACCCCCAGAGCTTCACTGCAACCCACCGGCTCTGGCCGATATAATTCTGCCAGGGTTTCCCCACGTGTAAAACGCCAGGCCTTATCCGCGTGCAGCACAGCCACATCCAGCTTGAGTCCCAGGCTGATGAAGTACAGGGAGGAATCCCGCTGTTCAGACCGAGGGGCCTCCTGGTCGTAAATCACGGAGGTAACCATCCGTCTGGATGCAGCTCAAAAGGCGCAGAGCTGCATGGGGTCACCGCTCCGAGCATGTGGGCTTAGATCTGTTTTGATCAAAATATATTGACCAAGTGTCTCAGATTTTATCTATATTAGAGTGAGGGCTTAGTCCATATATTATTTTTGCATTTATTATAGTGCACGATTTTATGTGACTTCATCTCGATAAAGACAAACTGAATTTGTTCTTCGTGTTCTCTTTACTGTAGCCGAGGACTGTCTTTATAGTGCTGTTAAATGTTTTCTTTCCGATGAGGACAGATTAAGGTGGCCGCCGGTCTCGCAGGACCTTCTTAATCACATATACTTCATTAAGAATCCAGACCTGGATTTATTATGATTCTGGTGCTCACCAAAAATCCCAGGTTCGGATTATCAGTGAAGTATAGTCATGCATACGTCACTACTGACAATACTGGTACATGTGCAAGATTAAGAAGGTCTCACGATATCGATGGCAATCTTAATCTGGCCTCATCAGACAGAATACATTTTAACAGTGTTATAAAGACAGCCAGTAAAGATAATATAATGAATGGATCAGGTTTGTAATGGGACAATGTGTTCATCACAATGAGGGTGCATAGGCTAACTACACGGCTCTACAATACATATAATGATGCCATTCTGCCTACAATATGCCAGCCTTGCTAAGCAGCCTACCAGGAATGCACACCAATATGCAGTATATGCAGCTGTGCAAGGAAAATAAATCAGTCTGGCTCACATTCTAGGCAAGACGGCTTGTGGCCATTTTGAAGAGAACATCTTCAAGGATGGGAAGCTGAGCCACTGACACGTTCTGGAAGCGTTGTTGTACCACACACCCTTACTAAAGAAGCCAATGCTCCAGGTTCATCCCCACCAGATGGTACAGTAGGTGCAACTGTGGTTGATGGATATACAGATGAAGCAAGTGACAAATGTATGGCATGCAGTGCATCATGGCTTTATTGTATTTGCTATTTGAGTAATTTTGCTTTCTAATGTAATGTAAATAAGTCGTAGGCATCGTAGGCATATTATGTTGATGATGTAATAAACCTGCTGTTTAGCATCGCTACAACTGAGTATGAGATGGGGAGATAGATATAAGATGTTCTGACATTTTCCTACAGATTCTGACAACTGCATTAAATGCCAAAGTGATGAATGGCCCAACGAGAAGAGAGACCGCTGCCTGCCCAAAGTAATGGAATTCATCTCTTACCAGAATGACACCATTGCTTCTGCGTTCTCCTGTGTCTCAGTCTTCGGATGTCTTGTGACCGGCTTCATATTTGGAATATTTATTTCCTATCGAGACACTCCTATTGTTAAAGCCAATAACCGGAACCTGAGTTATCTCCTTCTGGTCTCCATCATCCTCAGCTTCCTCTCTGTCTTCTTGTTTCTGGGTCATCCCAATGATGTGACTTGTAGATTACGTGAAACCAGTTTTGGAATCTTCTTCTCAGTAGCCGTCTCTTCACTTCTCGCCAAGACTGTGATGGTTTGTGTTGCTTTTTAGTCCACCAAGCCTGGAAGCCCTTGGAGAAAGTGGCTCAGTGTGAAACTACCATATACCATAGTGTCATTGTGTTCATCCTTTCAAGCTCTAATCTGTATTATCTGGCTGTCTATTTCTCCTCCATTCCAGGACCTGGACACTGACTCTTATCCTGGGAAGATCATCATTCAGTGTAATGAAGGCTCAGATATCTGGTTCTACTCCATGTTGGGTTATCTGGGGCTCCTGGCAGCTGTGAGCCTTGTTCTGGCTTTCATGGTGAGGACATTACCGGACAGTTTTAATGAGGCCAAGTACATCACCTTCAGCATGCTGGTGTTCTGCAGCGTCTGGATCTCCATGATCCCGGCTTATCTGAGCACCAGAGGAAAGAACATGGTGGCTGTGGAGATATTCGCAGTAATGGCTTCCAGTGCTGGACTTTTAGGTTGTGTGTTTTTCCCAAAATGTTTTATCATTTTGTTTAAATCTGAAATGAACAGAAAAGCTGACCTGCTGGGGAAAAGAGAGAACTGACGGCAAAATCGTAACCCTGATAATAGTGATTAACGCTAAAATAACTTATAGATATCATCTTATACTAGAAAGAAATGAAGCAAATATAATTAGATTTCCAATTATTACATTATCTCAGCAGTGCATTTATTAGGAGGAGAAGGAGAGGCTCTCCCCATGTCTACCTGCTGATATGTGGGATATATACACACACATTACTGCTCCTTGCAATTAGAGTTGAGCGGACACCTGGATGTTCGGGTTCGACGAGTTCGGCTGAACTTCACTGAAATGTTCTTGTTCGGGATCTGAACTTAACCCGAACTTGACACCAAACCCGAACCCCATTGATGTCAATGGGGACCCAAACTTGTGGGCACTAAAATGTCTGTAAAATAGCCCTAGAAAGGGCTAGAGGGCCTCAAATGAAAGCTAAATGTGGGTAAGTGCCCTGAAAACAAATGTGGATAGGGAAATGACTTAAAATAAAATAAATAAAAATTAAACAATATTAATTGGCAACTCGGAAGAGGAGGTGGAATAGAAGGTTGGGGAGGTGTCAGGTTGGAATGCCATCAGCAGCGCGTCTACCAGCATGCATTTTGTAGTCAGTAGTACCGCATCTTTTGATCAGTAACATTTTTACAAAATTTAGTTTCCTGCCAGCATGTACACCTGTGGCTTATCACTGGCAAAACTGGGTTAATGTCACCCAACAATGGAACAGGTGATATTAAGAAATGTTAGGCCCCTGGAAACCAGACAGAGGAGAGGTCAATTCATGGCAAAACAGGCTTCATGTCACCCATGAATGCAACAGGAAATTATCGGAATTGTAGGCCCCTGGCACCCAGACAGAAGAGAGGTCAATGCACAGCAAAACAGGCTTCATGTCACCCAGCAATAGAACAGGCCATTTTTACTAATTTAGGCACCTGTGTAGTGGCTAGGATTCATTGCTCTCACCGCCACGGCCCAGGTTCGATTCCCGGTCAGGGAAACAAAAAAGGATAGGTTTGAGGGATCATCCAGTTGTGAGGCAGGTATTACTGGAGGCCCATGACGGTCAGAAGTAATTATGTGTAGTTGACGGGTTTGCACTATTTCCTATGCGGGTTAGCCATTTATAAGGTAATTCCTCCTAATGCCAGAGGTTCATATGTCTTAGTGAAGCTTGTCCCTTACTTACTTTACAGATGATTGTGAGGTCTTGTGGCTCACTGGTTTTCCATTAGATCTGGGCTAAAGGAAAGGACATGTACTTATGGTTTGAAAGGACATGTACTTATGGTTATTTTTGTTTCCATTACTTCTATACGCCTGATGTCCAACCGACCGAGTTGCCGAAGCTCGAACAGACGAGACGCCCTGAAAACCAAATCATGGACCAGATGCAGAGGATTAATCATCGAGGGACACTGAGCAGCATATGACAAAGAGGAGGGACTGTTGTGGAAATTTTATTAGGATGTGTTTTTATTATGTCATGTATTGTCATCATGTCTCTCATTGTCAGGGTAAACCATTGGAAGTGGATATGTTACTGTGGATGTAGAGATGCAACTGTTGGGTTCAGAGGTCTCCGCTGGCAAACAGTCCATGTGCTATGCGCTGGGCTGTGGGCTGGAGGAGACTGATGCTCTGCAGAGCAGAGTTTCCTTGGCGAATGAATAGATGCCGCCTGGGGCCCCCGCCAAAAGAGCGTATTTATTGGCTTGGCGTGTATGCATTTGTTAATAGAACGATATACAGTACGAAAGGAACATGCATTTGTAATTTCCAGTGCGCCTGATCAACTGCTGGAGATGGTGACACTGTTCCTGTAAGCATGCACACATGAGAATCCTAGTGAGCCTTGTTGAGCATTGATCACAGATCAATGCTGAACAAGGTTCACTCCAGTGGTAATAGGAGACATGTGGTGGTTTCTTCCTGTGTGTCATCACTTCCTGTATGATTGTTACTGTACATAAAGGGAGTGGTCAGGTGTTGTGCCTGCCTCCTTCATTTTGTTACCCTTTTTGTCTTTTTAAATAAAGAAAGTAGTCTGGGTGAGCAGTCAGTACTCACCAGGTCTCTCCACCATAAAACATATTATCTGTTTGCTGGGATAGTGTGGCTTTTCCTTAAACATATAGAGCTGGATACACATGCTTGTAAGCAAGGAAGAAATTAGTTGTGGCTGGCGTACTTTGGTGCACTTTTAGAGTAGCTTGGATGAGTGTGTCGGACACAAGAAAATTTCTCCAACACCTGGCAACCAGACACAGAAAAAGGCAATGCATGGCAAAACAGGCTTCATGTCACCCAGCAATGGAACAGGCCATTTTCACTAATTTAGGCCCCTGGCACCCAAACAGGGGAGAGGTCAATGCACAGCTAAACAGGCTTCATGTGACCCACCAATGAGGCAGGCGATTATCAGAAATGTAGGCCCCTGGAACCCAGACAGAGGAGAGGTAAAATCACAGCAAAAACAGGTTCATGTCATCCACCAATGGAACAGGCGAATATCAGAAATGTACGCCCATGCCTTACAGACAGAGGATATGTCAAATCACGGCAAAACAGGCTTCATGCCACCCAGCAATGGAACAGACCATTTTCACTAATGTAGGCCCCTGGCACCCAGACAGAGAAGAGGGCAATGTACAGCAAAACAGGCTTCATGTCACCCAGCAATGGAACAGGAAATTTTCACTAATTTAGGCCTCTGGCACCCAGACAGGGGAGAGGTCAATGCACAGCAAAACAGGCTTCATGTCACCCACCAATGCAGGAGGCGATTTTCAGAAATGTAGGCCCCTGGCACCCAGACAGAGGAGAGCTAAAATCACAGCAAAACAGGCTTCATGTCACCCACCAATGGAACAGGCGATTATCATAAATGTAGGCACCTGGCACCCAGACAGAGGAGAGGTCAATGCACGGCAAAAAGAGGTTAATGTCACCCACCAAAGCAACAAGCGATTATCATAAATGCAGTATCCTGGCATCCAGACAGAGGAGATGTCAAATCACAGCAAACCAGGCTTCATGTCATCCATTAATGGAACAGGCCATTTTCACTAATTTAGGCCCCTGGCGCCCAAACCGAGGAGAGGGCAATGCATGGCAAAACAGGATTTATGTCCCACAGCAATGGAACAGACCATTGTCATAAATTTAGGGCCCTGGGACCCAGACAGAGGAGATGTCAAATCAAAAAACAGGCTTCATGTCACCCATAAATGGAACAGGCCATTTTCACTAATTTAGGCCCTTGGCACCTAGACAGAGGAGAGGGCAATGCACAGCAAAACAGGCTTCATTTTCCCCAGCAATGGAACAGACCATTTTCACTAATTTAGGCCCTTGGCACCTAGACAGAGGAGAGGGCAATGTACAGCAAAACAAACTTCATGTCACCCAGCAATGGAACAGGCCATTTTCACTAATTTAGGCCCCTGGCACACAGACAGAGGAGAGGTTTATTCAAATTGGGGTAGCCACCAAAATAATGGTACAAATAAAAAAAAGGATTCAATGAATAAGTGCACTGCAGTACAAGAATGTATAGTTAATGCGGTTATAAATGTCTATTCTGCACAAGGTACAGACAAGTCCTGTGGGATCCATCTCTGGTTCATTTTAATGAACTTGAGCTTGTCCACATTGGCTGTGGACAGGCGGCTGCGTTTGTCTGTAATGACTCCTCATGCCATGCTAAATACACTTTCAGACAATACACTGGCTGCAGGGCAGACCAGCACAGCCAAAGCATAAAGGGCAAGCTCAGGCCATATGGACCATTTGAAGACCCAGAAGTTGAATGGGGCAGAACCATCATTCAGTACGTGGAGGCGTGTGCACATGTACTGTTCCACCATATTGTTCAAAGGCTGCCTCCTGCTAAGACGTTGCATATCAGCTAGTGGTGCAGTTTGCTATGGCGCGGTGACAAAACTTTTCCACATGTTGGCCATGCTAACCCTGCCTTCTGAGGAGCTGGCCGTGACACAGCTGCGTTGGCGACCTCTTGCTCCTCCTCTGCCTTCGCTTTGTGCTTCCACTTGTCCCCCCGTGTCAGTTGGGAATGCACTCAGGAGTGCATCTACAAGTGCACGCTTGTACTCGCGCATCTTCCTATCATACTCCAGTGCGGAAATTAAGGTGAGCACATTGTTTTTGTATCGGGGATCCAGCAGGGTGGCAACCCAGTAATCA
Source organism: Bufotes viridis (assembly GCA_033119425.1). Classification (NCBI taxonomy): domain Eukaryota; kingdom Metazoa; phylum Chordata; class Amphibia; order Anura; family Bufonidae; genus Bufotes; species Bufotes viridis. The sequence continues at coordinate 607,489,283 of CM065589.1, forward strand.
GCACAAGTTACAATGTGGGCAACTCTGCTGTCATCGCGCAGGCACTACAGCATGTAATCGCTCATGTGTGCCAGGCTGCCCAGAGGTAGCGATAAGCTGTCCTCTGTAAGTGGTGTATAGTTTTTGTCCTCCGTATCCCCCCAGCCACGCTCCAGTGATGGCCCTGAGCTGAATTGGGTGCCACCCTGCAATGAACCCGGTTCCTCCTACTCCTCTACCTCATTCTCTTCCTCCTCGTCCGCCAGTACTGTGCCCTGGCTGGCCACATGTGTACCTGGCCTCTGCTAGTGCAGGAACCCACCCTTGGAGCCACTTCGAAATGACCTGCCTGAAACTCTGTGAAATGCCCCCTCTTCCTCCTACTCCTGTGCTGCATCCTCTTCTATCATCAACGTGATTGATTTTTCAAGGAGACACAGAAGTGGAATTGTAATGCTAACAACGGCGTCATCAGCACTGGCCATGTTGGTTGAGATCGCAACAAGGTACACAGGTCTTGCATGCAGGCCCAGTCACTGGTGGTGAAGTGGTGCTGATCCGCAGAGCGACTCACCCTTGCGTGCTTCAGCTGAAACTCCACTATTACCTGCCGCTGCTCGCATAGTCTCTCCAGCCTATATAAGGTGGAGTTCCACCTGGTTAAGAACGTTTATGCCTCACTTCAGGCTCTGATGGTACAACTTGCAAACCACTCGTGTCTTGTCGTCAGGACATTGTGTGAAGAACTGCTATGCCAATAAACTCCTTGAAGCAGGCCTTGGTATGCTCGGTCACTGGGTTCGCTTTTGCACCCTGCTCCCTCTTTTGCTGTGCTGTTGCCTCTGTGTGACCACCACCTCTTCCTCAGAACTGTACACGTCACTAGCACGACCTTCAGTACAGTCTGAGTCTAAGACCTCATCATCCTTCACATCATCTTCCACCCTTGACCCCTGCCCTCCTTGTCGGCCTGCACATTGCAGAAAACCATAGCAGTTGGCAACTGTGTTTCGTCATCATCAGAGACGTCCTGCGGCGGTCTTCTCATGTCCTCATCCTGCAACATAAGTGGTTGGGCATCAGTGCATTCAATGTCTTTAACTTCTGGGGCAGGGCTATGTGGATGGGCCGGCGAAACCCTGCCAACAGAGTCATCAAAAAGCATAAGATTTTCCTGCATGATTTGGGGATCTGATTGCTTGACTGATTTGCAAGGGGGTGAGGTGAAAGACTGATGGGCATGGGCTGCAGGTGCCAACTCTGAGCTTTCTGCAGAGGACTGGGTGGGAGATACTGTGAAGGAACTGGAGCCACGGTCAGCCACCCAATCTACTATGGCCTGTACATGTTCTGGCCTCACTATCCATAGAGCGGCATTCGGGCTTACCAAATAACACTGCAGGTTCTGTCGCCTACTCGCACCCGAGGAAGGTGTTTCACTTGGACCTGCAGTTGGCACTGAACGGCCACATCCTCCCCCAGCAACAGGAGCTCCACCACCACCACAATGCCCACATCTCTTATTTGATGTTCTCCTCATTATTTGCGTTCACCCACCAAGCTGACAAATTGTTTCTCTCCGCTGTCAATTTAACTGCCAATAGTCAACAATTAAGTTCACTAAGGCAGTGCCCGTGTCATAAAAATGCTCCTTAGACCAAGAATACGCTGATGCTCTATTTCACTGTAGAAATGTAAAATAGGTATTTGCACGGTGTATTTAAAACTGTTTTGTGGACCAGGAATACCGCTTTTTTCCCTGAAACACAGATGCACTATTTCCCTGCAGAAATATAAAATATGTATTTGTACACTGTATGCACAACTGTTTTGTGAACTTAGAACACGGCTTATTTCACTAAAACACACTAAAGCACTATTTCCGTGCTGCAATTTAAAATAGGTCTTTTTACGCTGTATGCACAAATGGTTTGTGAAATAAGAACACGGCTTTTTTCACCAAAATTCACAAATGCAGTATTTAACTGCTGGAAATTAAACATAGGTATTTGTACGCTGTATGCACTAATGGTTTGTGTACAAGAACACAGCTTTTTTCACCTAAATTCACAAATGCACTATTTAACTGCTGGAAATTAAACATAGGTATTTGTACACTGTATGCACAACTGGTTTGCGGACAAAGTACAGGGCTTTTTTTCACCAAAAATCACAAATGCAGTATTTAACTGCTGGATACAGTTAAGCGGACACCTGGATGTTCAGGTTCGAGGAGTTGGACGAACTTCACAAAAGTGTTCAGGATCCGAACTTGACCCGAACTTGACACCAAACCCGAACCCCATTGAAGTCAATGAGGACCCGAACTTTTAGGCACTAAAATGGCTGTAAAATTGCCCTGGACTTTTGATCTGTAATATGCATTTTTTAAAAACTTTAATTTCCTGCACAGCTGTGGCTTATCACTGGCAAAATGTATTAATGTCACCCCCAAAAGCAGCAGTAAATTATCAGAAATAAAGGCCCCTGGCGACCAGACAGAGGAGAGGTAATTTGACGGCAAAAAGAGGTTAATGTCACCCAACAAAGCAACAGGCGGTTATCAGAAATGTAGGCCCCTGGCATCCAGACAGAGAAGAGTTTCATTCATTGCAAAAAAGGCTTCATGTCACCCACCAATGCAGCAGGCGATTATCTGAAATGTAGACCCCTGGCACCCAGACAGAGGAGAGTTTCATTCATGGCAAAACAGGCTTCATGTCACGCAGCAATACAGCAGGCGATTATCTGAAATGTAGCCCCCTGGCACCCAGACAGAGGAGAGCGGTCCCGTAACAGCAAAACAGGATTCATGTCCCCCACCAATGCCACAGGCCTTATTCACTAATTTAGACCCATGGCACCCAGACTGAGGAGAGTGGTCCCGTAACAGCAAAAAAGGCCTCATGTCAACCTGAGATGGAACAGGCCACTATCATTTATGCAGGCCCTAGCACACAGACAGAGAAGAAAGGTCCCGTAACAGCAAAACAGGCTTTTTGTCACCAAGGAATGGAACAGGGAATTATCATAAACATAGGCCTTAGCACCCAGACAGAAGAGAGAAGTCCCGTAACAGCAAAACAGGCTTCATGTCACCCTGGAATGGAAAAGGGCATTATCATTAATGTAGGACTTAGCAACCAGACAGACAAGAGAGGTCCCATAACAGCAAGACAAGCTTCATGTCACCCACCTATGCAGCAGGCCATTATCATTAATGTAGTTTGCAGGCACCCAGACAGAGGAGAGGTTCATTCAAATTAGGGTAGCCCAACCCCGAAATAATGGTGCAAATGAAAAAAGGATTCAATGAATAAGTGCACTGGAGTACAGGAATGTATGGTTGACACTGTTATAATTATCTATTCTGCACAAGGTACAGACAAGTCCTGTGGGATCCATACCTGGTTCATTTTAATAAATGTGAGCTTGGCCACGTTGGATGTGAACAGGCGGCTGCGTTTGTCTGTAATGACACCCCCTGCCATGCTAAATACATGATCAGACAATACACTGGCCGCCGGGAGGGCCAGCACCTCCAAGGCATAACGGGCAAGCTCTGGCCACGTGGACAATTTAGAGACCCAGAAGTTGAATGGGGCCGAACCATCAGTCAGTACGTGGAGGCTTGTGCACATGTACTGTTCCACCATGTTGTTGTTATGCTGCCTCATGCTAACACTTTCAGTACTCAGCTAGTGGTGCAGTTTGCTGTGGAGCGGTGACAAAACATTTCTACATTTCGGTCATGCTAACCCTGTCTTATGAGGAGCTGGCCGTGACACAGCTGCGATGGCGACCTCTTGCTCCTCCTCTGCCTTCGTCTTCTGCTTTCTCTTGTCCCCCGTGTCAGTTAGGAATGCCCTCAGGAGCGTGTCTACCAGCGGCCGCTTGTACTCGCGCATCTTCCTATCACGCTCCAGTGCGGGAAATAAGGGGGGCATGTTGTCTTTGTGCCGGGGATCCAGCAGGGTGGCAACCCAGTAGTCAGCACAAATTACAATGTGGGCAACTCTGCTGTCATTGCGCAGAGACTGGCTGCCCAGAGGTAATGATAAGTTGTCCTCTGTAGGTGGTGTATGGTCTGTATCCTCTGTATCCCCCCAGCCACGATCTAGTGATGGTCCTGAGCTGCTTAATGTGCCACCCGGCAGTGAACCCGTTTCCTCCTCCTCCTTTATCTCATCCTCCTCATCCTCCAGAAGTGTGCCCTAGCTGTTCACATGTGTACCTGGCCTCTGATGGTGCAGGAACCCACCCTCTGAGCCACTTCTGAATGACCTTCCTGAAACCCTGTGAAATGCCCCTTCTTCCTCCTCCACCTGTGCCTGCTCTTCCATCATTGACGTAATTGTTTTTTCAAGGAGACATAGAAGGGGTATTGTTATGCTAACAATGGCGGCATCAGCACTGGCCATGTTGGTTGAGTACTCAAAAGACCCCAACAAGGTACACAGGTCTTGCATGGAGACCCAGTCACTGGTGGTGAAGTTGTGCTGATCCGTAGAGCGACTGACCCGTGCGTACTGCATCTGAAACTCCACTATCGCCTGCTGCTGCTCGCACAGTCTCTCCAGCATATCCAAAATAGAGTTCCACCTGGTGGACACGTCGCATATGAGGCGTTAAGCGGGAAGGCCGAAGTTACGCTGCAGTGCAGACAGGCAAGCAGAAGCAGGGTGAGAACGCAGAAAGCGCGCACATACATACCACACTTTGTCATGTCTGGGTAGTTTTTAAGAAACTTCTGCACCAGCAGATTCACCACATGCACCAGGCAAGGCATGCATGTCAAACCGGCTAGTCCCAGAGCTGCAACAAGATTTTACCCATTATCGCACACCACCAGGCCGGGCTTGAGGCTCACCGGCAGCAACCACTCATCAGTCTGTTGTTCTATGTCCCTCCAAAGCTCCTGTGTGGGGTGGGGCCTGTCCCCCAAACACATGAGTTTTCAAATTGCCTGCTGACATTTTCCCCGGGCTGTGCCGAGGTTGGGGGTGAGATTCTTTTGATGACCGGATGTGGGGGTGGTAGAATAGGAGGAGGAGCATGCGGAGTAGGAGGAGGAAGCAACAGGAGGCAACGAATCATGCCCTGCGATGCTTGGTGGTGGAAGGAAATGCACCAAACTGCTATCCGCCTCGGGCCCAGCTGCAACTACTTTTACCCAGTGTACAGTTAGGGATATATAACGAACCTGGCCGTGCTTACTGGTCCATGTATCTGTGGTTAGGTGGACCTTGCCATAGATGGCATTCCTCAGCGCACACTTGATTTTATCCTCCACTAGGTTGTGCAGGGAAGGAACGGCTC